>JAAEAF010003229.1:0-130087 GCA_011037195.1 Triatoma infestans | reverse complement strand
AGTTCCGAGCGCGTCCCTATACAAGGTTTATCTTATAATTATTTTCATAGTTGTGCATATTAGTTTATTTATTATAATCATTTTAAATTATTTGTTATTTAACTCTTAAAATTATTTATTTACTTTTATCAAATCATATTAATTGTAGTTACCATTAGGTCATTCAAATTATTGTTAATATATATTCTATTTTTATAAATTCAGTGTTAGTAATTCAAGCACTAACTCTCTAAACTAACTTCCGCCTTATAAATCCCTATTCAAGACATCTAACTTCATACCTCAGGAATCACGACAATTGATTCCACTACATTAATGTGAGCTATAATGAAAAAACTCAGAAATTTCATTCTATTATTGAAAAAGAAGGAAATGCCAGGTCAATGTAAGTCCGCCATTTTGTATTTGGCCGTTTCTACTAGTGGGATAAAATAAAATTATGCTAAACACCTACAAAAATTTCTCCAGTGAATTCATAGTATTCAGTAAAAAACTTTTCTTAGACCTGGAGGTTTTAGGTATTCATATTCATTATATTGTCCTTAAATTTATGTATGTGACGCGGTCTGCGCACTATTGAAAGAATACTATTAAGATAGAAACCTAAGCATGAGCTAATTCAATTAAAATCTAGTTATTCGGAACAACTGTGGAAAAATAGCAAAACTATAATATAGGTTTAACTTTTCAGGGAAGTTTGTTATCACGAGGGCTGGCTACCTGAGAAATGAGAGCAAAGTGTTTTTGAAGAAAGTATTGTAATCGTGCCAAATTTTGGATATCAAATTTTCACCGGAAATATCCGTTTTGAGGTCCTCTGAATCCAAAAAAGTGGTTTTTAGAAAAAGGCTGGTGAATGTATGTGTGGATGGAACAGCATAACTCAAAAACGAAAAATTTTAGAAAGTTCAAACTTGATATTCTTTAGATATCACCATGGGGTCCGACAGTAGGTCATCTGTCAAAATTCCTCAATCGGAAGTACCAATTTACTGATTGGTTTTCCTTTCATGCGATTTTCTCAAAAATGATTGCGACGATTTTCTTCAAACTTGATATATCAACTACACATACAAAAATCTACAACTTTTATTTAAAATATTTCTTTGAAAAAATCATTTAAGGGCACTTTTAGGGAAGGGGTGGGGTTAGGTTTTACTCTAAAGTGCTATTTTAGTTTATTATACAATTCTGTCATATAAATAATATTAAATGTGAGTAGGGTAAAAAGGACAGTTCTGGCACAAGGGCTACGGAGCCAAGTCTTTTTGGGGGTTGCAAGAACGCCGCTGCCAAAATCAATGAGCTTAATTCAAAGATGACGTCATCAGATTAAATATCATCCAAATCCATGCCCCCACCCCCACCCCCACCCCAGGTCAGACCTAAATAAAAATCCTAGAGAAAAAAATATTTCTACATGACCTTGATTCGAACCAGCAAACCCAACACTCACAGTCGGTTATCTAAACCGTTAGACCACCGCTGCTACTTGGTCTTATGTAGAAAAAGATCTCGCCTATAAATTTATCGTAAAGTGCGTGCGTTGTGCGAGCTCGTTCCAAGTTAGTTGTTTAGTTGTAGAAGTTTGTTTAAAATTTGAAAAAAAAAAGTTTTAATATTTTTTATTTATTACTGCTTACACCTATTAATTATAGTACGTATTTTTCACCGAAAGAGAGAGAGGAAGTTAAGATGACGCAACATTTTAAGCTGATAAGAAGGTTTTTAATTTTACTACTTACAATCGCAGAGTAGACGTGTATCATCCTGTCTTCGACCTCTAGGTCAATTTAATGTGATTATCTTTAATATAATTAAAATTTATTTATTGATTGAATTTTATTCAGCCTGTCAGAAGACGGGATATTGCGCAACCGCTGTTGTACTCACTCGAGACATAGAAGTTGGTCAGAAGATATTGCGCAACTGCTGTTGTGTGTCCTCGGTGATATCAACATATACTGTTGAGTCACACCAACCCAATATGATTTTGGGGGGTATTAACATTATGCTTTTTTTAAAAAAAAAAAAAATATTTACTAGCTAAAAAAAAATTTTATAGGAGTTAGAATAAAAACTCATAAGTTTTTTTTAAATTTTTTATTATCAATTTGTTACATTGACATTTTTTTTTTTTTATGGTATAATACATAGGTTGAATAAATAATAAAAACTCATTTTATTTTAAATTTTTATGGTATAATACATTGTTTGATCAATTAACACCAAAATATTTTTATAATGTATCATAAAAAAACATAAAATTAATTTTTTGGTCTAATATGTATACGCAAACGTTAATCCACATCAATATCCTGCGCTAAAATGTCCCGGTGTCCATAGGCCAACGTGTTTATCCCATCAGGCAGGATGAACCGTTTATTGTCTGAGGCTGAAAGGCTTCGTTTGTTCATTAAGGTGGAGTAGACTTTATGCCCTGCCGACCGAATCGATTTCATTACGCTTAACATCGAGACATCGTTAAATAGGACAGATTTATAATCAGCAAATCCAATTTTCTTAAGCGTAGATCTTTGCACGCCTTTTGCACGCTTCTTTATATCCCCATCCACATCAATAGCATACATTTTCGGACGCAATGCAACAACTTCGGTAATTATGCGCCCATCCACTTCATCCTTAAATTTCCCCAATACCTTTTTATTTTTAATAGAGAAATTCGGATGGCTTGGATGATATCCTGACGTGTCAAAATGATCTTCCATTTCCAGCATATCCTTAAAAATGTCATCTGTGCTGATACGGTACAATAGGGAGTCTGTATCCGTATATATTAAACGAAGCCGTTCTGGTCCATATTTTTGCAGCATAACGGAGTAATGAAATCTGAAAATTATATCCTTCGAGATCTCCAAAATAGAAAACCCGACGTACGGAACTTTGTTAAAGAATATCCTCGTTTTAGCCATCCTAACACCAACCAAATTTTCTTCATATATTTTAGCATCGAGGAATGTTGGCTTTGCAATTAGTTTCATTAATCTGCTATCATTAGTGACAAGCTCAAAGTTCATCCTTTTACGTACATTCTCCATAGTCTTCCCAAAGTTCGCATTATTATACAATTTGTACTGATTCTTCTCAAAATCGTTGGTTGCACGAGTCCTCATATCCGTGTTTAATTTGATGTAAGGAAGAAGCCATGGTGATTGCTTAAATCGAAGGGCTCTACGAACCCGGACCAGCTGCAGCCCACAATCGAGGGCCTGTTTAAGAGCAATGTAATGAACCACGTATCTCTCCCGCCTGCCAAGATGTGGAATCAATTTTTTAATATTTCCCTCGCTGTTAGGAGGCGCCATTGTTTCTGCAAGGAACGGGAGGTCGTTGTGAAGCGGATGAAGATGTTCCGGATATTCCAGATCCACTTCTAATATGTATCCAAAGTCGGAATCGTCGGGGATGTCTTGAACTTGAATCTCTTCCGGCTGTTCCACCCATTCAAAGCCTCCATAAGGTAAAAACCTACTCTGTGCATCACCATATAAATTGTTTGCATCGTAATACATGATGAATACTGACTCTTTCGTTGGATCATACGTTTGCATGTATTTATTATTGGCCTTGCAATGCCGTAGGGAAGCCTGACAGATACCTCCTCTTATGCCGCGTTCGACCATTAGAATCATATCATAATCAAGCAGAAGTTCTAATTTAACGCCTGTTAACCTCAACATAGCATCCCACGCCATACCAGGAGCAGTGAAATAATGCGCAGGATCGATTTTATGAGTACTCATTGTCACACGTCGAAAGTTTTCAAAGACATCAGCCAGCAACAAAACATCAGTTTTTAAATAGATATCACTATATTCCCCCAACGATGTACATTGAAACTCGTTCCACACCTGCACTGCATGGTTATAATCCTCTTCGCCAATATGGCTGTCCGTCAAGGCGTTGTAGAATGCATCCATAGGTGGTAAATTTTCTTCATCCAATTTCTCCCAGGAACTGACATAGTCGTACGGGAAAACGCCTTTTCTTAATACAAGGGGCAGCTGCGTTTCAGTGAAAAATTTGGCAGTTTCCATAAAAGAAGATTTTGGCAGGTAATTAACTAATTGGGCCAGACTCTCTGCCATGAATCTGAATGAATCCAAGAAGCGAAATTGAATACCATTAATGTACTTTGCAAATGAAATAAACTTCTCTTCAGTATGAGGTATTACATTAACTCTGCCTGGAAGTTTCCCCAATTCTTTAATAATAAAATGTGAATCGTACCCGCTAAGATTGTGAATGAATACTGGAACATAAGTTGGTTGCCGGCATCGCAAATTACAGTTATTACATGCAGCACCCCTATATTTGCCTGAAATGTGACAATGATTCCGCACCTTATGGTTGGTTTCGCTGAATGTATGATTGCAGAGATAACAGGTCTCAGCCGCCTTCCATTCTCTTTCTTCTAGCTCACTAATCACTATGTCCACATTTTTGTTTAACATCTTGGTAATGATTGTTGATAGATCGCTTAGATGACGTAAGAATTTTTCGGCGGCATTCTCTCCCCTATATAAAAATGGTTCTTTAAGCGTCCAAAGATGCTCTATTTCATCGGCAGGTTTTACATAGGTGCAGAAAGAAAACGGCTCATGTTCTTTTCGAAGTCTTTTCCGTTCCCTCTGAGCGGTTTCACGTACTCTTGAACTTTCTCTTCAAAAGTCTTTTCAACTTTCCCTCATGGTACTAGTTCGCTATCGGTCTTGTTTTATTTAGCCTTAGATGGAGTTTACGACCTGCTTAGAGTGGCACTCTCAAACAACCTGACTCTAAGGAGAGGCCATCTGATATAGGCATTTGACTTCAACGGGCCTGGCACTCTCTCGGGACCGTGGCCTCTCGACAAAATCCTACAGCTGCAATGTGCTTTCAAAGTATCTATGTTAACATTAAGAACGCCTAATTGTAATCCAATTGTTTTACAATTCGCAGTATATACATGAGGAATTAGCCTAAGCTATATAATTGCATAGTCTTGGTCATATTTAGCTGACTGACGAATCTTATTTTATCAAATGTAATATTTAAGTACGACTGAATACAATTAGAAGAGTAAATAGTTTTATATAAAAACTTGTAATTAGAATTTTTCATTCGAGAGATATCTTCCTCCGACAGAGATTGTTTATATTGTTTTACTATAATTACTCACCTTTCTTCTAAGCTTGGTTCGAAAATGATGAAGCTGGCTGAAAACGCTTGGTATGAAGATACGCTGTCCCAGTATAATGGATGTGAGAGGTAGAGAGAAATTGGATTTTAAGATGAAATAAACTATAATAAATGCTGAACACTGTAAAATGAGAGAACGCAGAAACTGCAAGGACTTTACAAGTAAATAGAAGTTAGGTAGCGAGATATATATATATATATAGATAGAAAGATAGTAGAAGGTCGCGGTCTGGTTGTTAACTAGTCACAAACTGTTGTAAAGCTGTCCTTCTGTAGGGCTAGGTCGGCTGTATATTTATAGTGTCTCCCACCCTAGTCTGGCCTAGACAGCGAGTAACTTCGACTGACAATTTTTGTGTTTCTCTCCGCTCTTTGTACCCTATTACAATATTCCGTTTAGGTATCACCATGAACCCCGCACGAAGTTATCAGTCAAAATTCCTCAACTAGAAGTACCACTTTACTCAATGTTTTTTCATTTTTTTTTTGCAATTTCCTCGAATATTGCTAGAAGGATTTTCTTTAAACATCGTATATCAGCTACATATACAATGATCTACAACTTATATTTGAAACATTTCTCCAAGAAAATTCGTTTAAGGGTACTTTAGGGGGAGCGGGTTGGAGGTTTTCCTCTAAAGTGTTATTTCAGGTCATTACACAATTCTATCATCTAAATAATATTAATTAGAATTAAATATGTTGTTGAAATTCCAAGTTTAAAGAAAATCGGATGACCGGACGTTCGTTTTTACTAGAAAGTATTTTCCAGTTTTTGCTATTTTCTCTAAAACGGCTCCAACGATTTTCTTTAATGTATGTCAACTGTCCTCACGTGTTAGTCTAGTGGGAGAAATCACGGTTTGATTCTCGTGAGGGCAAAGTCGGTGTTGACACATGACATCGTGACAAAAAATGGGAAGTTACAGATAGTAGCGCCCTAGGAAGCGAAGGCCGGAACTAAACGGCATGGGATCTGCGGTGTGCTTACCACACGCCCCCCTATTCAAATCGCTGTCTGGCAAGCCTTGGTCCCTCATAGGCTGTTGCGCCATAGGGTTTAGGGTTAAGTATAAGATCTACAATTTTTATTTGCAACATTTCACCGGGTAATGTAATTTCAGGGGCTTTTGGGGGGTGGAGGAGGGTTATGTTTTCTTCTAAAGCGCTATGTTAGTTTATTCATACAATTCTACCATCTAAACAAAATTAATTAGAAATAAATAGATTGCCAAAATTCCGAGTTTCAAGAAAAATAGTAAACAGGAAGGGTGTTTTTACTGAACAGTTTTTTCAGTTTTTGCGATTTACTCCATAAAATCATGGACGAATTTCATTAAATATGGTTACTAACTATAAAATTTGTCAATTACAATTTTGAAAACTGGATTAAGGGAAAGTTGTTTGAGTATTTCACACCAGATGGCTGATTATTTGGAGCTTGTACAATACAGAGACCAATCACTTTGTTTGTCCGTCAACTTTGTCAATATCCGTTATTCACCGTCTCACATAATGCACACTGTATGCTGCTGTATTTCACATTTTAGTTTGCCAGTATATTACTTAACGTTATACAACAAGTCTTAATTATTCTTTTGTTTTATTATTAATTATTTTTTATACGTATTGAAGCCATACACACACACACACACACACACACACACACACACACCACATATATGTATATATATTGGTATATATGTATATGGAACTTGATAACGCAAGGAGATGTCTTAAGCTATTATGACGGATATTTATATTCATAATTCAGAGAAACATCCTGTCTGGTCAAATTTTATAAGTTTAAATTCTCTATTAGATATGAAAGTAACGGATTCAATATTAATATCAGACCATTTGCCGTGTGTTATTAGTCTCTCCGGTAATGATACACAAGATGAATATAGTAATATTGCATATAAAATTAATGAACAGGTCAGAACAGTTACTACTTCGGATAAAGATAAATTGAAATTATATACTGATAATTTGATACACATTGAATTTCCCTCGTCAGGTTCAGTTGAATATCTGATTAATTATCTAATAAATATATTGACCTTCTTAGCTCTGCAAATCAATATTCTCCAAATTAAAACAACTAACAATAACTATTTAAAAAAATATAATAAACCGTGGTTAACTTTTGACTGTTATGATGCCAAACGCTCAATGAAACATTCGTACAAATTGTTTATATCTAATGAATTTGACCCAAATAATTTTGCTAAATTTTGCAATAAAAAGCGTGCTTATAAACAAACTATAAACAATGCAAAAATAAATTATGATAATAATCATAATTTAGCTTTTCATAAAATTTCTGATGCCAAATTATTCTGGAGATCTATTAGAAGTTTAAACAAAACAGGAAACAAAGTTTAAACGAACTGGGTTGAGCATTGAAGTATGTAATAATTATTTCAGACAACTATATGAACCAGCTTTACAATAAATGATGTACTTCATCCATATTTTGACGCAAGTTTCACCTTAAATGAAATTAGAGTTTGGCTATCAGTAATTGTAAACCGAACAGGCACCAGGACCAGATGATTTGACTGCTGAATTTTATGAAAATATTTTAGATAACGGTCTATTATATATTCAAAACTTATTTAATAAAATATTTATTTATTTATGATCAAAATACATAAGTTGCACAAAAATAATATTCATTGAATCATACAGCCTAGGGCACAGTGACTGTCAAGCGAGTTCCGCGTTACAATACAAGCAAAGTATATAATATATCATAATTCCATAAAAATAAACTTATTTAAAAATATCGGATAAATTATCAAAATAAATTTATAAATTATCGGATAAACAAATTCAATTACTTAATACAACTATAATAACCAATATAAATATTGCCTACATTTCCATTTATTTATTGCTTACTTAATTTGTCACATATCTACATATTAATTGCAATAAATATAACTAAATCCCATGAACCAAATCAAACAGTAATATGAAACATTCACTAATAGGAAATCCGTAATCACGTATTATATATTTTATTATATTTAATATATATATGTATATATTTATTATTTTTTGTTATCTTATATTCATATATTTTATATTTTAAACATAAGAACTTATGAAAACAAACTCAACCGAAATAACAAACAGAATAATACCGGTGGTCTATGTACAGTTTTCATAAAATATTAAATGAAGAAACAATGCCGGCAGCGTGGGGTCAGTGTGATATGTTTTTGATTTACAAAAAAGGCTACTCTATGCGCCAGATAACTACAGAGGCATTTCATTAATAAATGTTATTACAAAACTTTTTACACAGATCTTAACTAATACAGATTGGATAGAGAATGGAAATCCTCTCGTTGAGAGTCAGAATAGGTCGGAAAAATAGAGGATGCACAAATTATTTGTTTATCCTATCATCACTCATGGGCATTCAAATTTCGAAGACCAAAACAGAGATTGACGCCACATTTGTGGATTTTAAAAAGGCCTTTGACTCTGTAAATCACAACGGTGTTTTTCTGGAAAAATCATAAAAACTAAAAACTGTTCGGTAAAACACAGTTCCGTCTTACTAATTTTTCTTGAAACTCGGAATTTTCGTAATCCATTAATCTAGACAATTAATTTTTGTCTAGATGGTAGAATTGTATAATTAAATATGGTAGCACTTTACAGGCAAATAAAACCCTAACCCCTTACCTCAAGGCCCGCTTAAAATAAGGTTATCTGGAGAAATGTTTCAAGTAAATGTTGTAGCTACTTATACGCATAGTTCACATACTTAGTATAAAGAAAATCGTTGGAGCCGGAACTGTGTTTTACCGAACAGTTTTTAGTTTTTATGATTTTTCCAGAAAAACACCGATGAATTTCATTAATTTGGAATACTAAGTGCATTTTCTCAAAAAATATTTTTTGGAAGAGAAAAACTACTTACATACATGCCCTATTGTGCGGCTAAAAATTCGCTGCGTTCTTTTCTATTGGCAGTAGGGGGAATATTAATGATGTAAAGTGGGGATTGTCCTCTACCCCTCCAACCATCTGCGAGAGTTTATATTCAGAGTTTGACCAGGCCGGCATGGAGTTGGTCATGCGTGTTTGAAGTAGAAAACACTTCCACATGTATTTATATTTATTTTTTAAATCTGTTTTTATAGATTACAGAGGGTTCTTCATCACAATAAATAAATGAAATGAGTGAACGATTTTTATTATGATATTCTTAAGGAAATAAAACAAGTTTTTAAATTTTTTTTCCGCCAATTCACTGTGTTCTTTTCTATTGGCAGTAGGGGGAATACTAATGATGTAAAGTGGGAGATTGTCCTCTACCCCTCCAACCTTCCGCGAGAGTTTATATTCAAAGGATGACCAGGACGGCATGGAGTTGGAAATGTGTGTTTGAAGTAGAAAACACTCTCAAATAAATGAAATGAGTGAATGATTTTTATTCTTGAGGAAATAAAACAAGTTTTTAAATTTTTATCCGCCAAATTTGGGGGTTTCAAAAAAGAATCTAAACCGCTTCCAAAAAATTATTTTTATTAATATACCAATTTTACTCTAGATTTGAGAAATGCTATGCGCATGCGCAAAATTGTTTTGTACTTTATTACTCTAGATTGTGTCACATTTGAGAAATGCTATGCGCATGCTTAAAACTTGTTTGTACTTTATTACTCCAGATTGTGTTACATTTTGGGAAAAGTTATGCGCATGCGTAAAGTCGGTTCCCGAAGGTATAAATATAGATGCGTGAGGTATGGTTCTCAGTCTTAGTGTGACTTCCTACATGTTAAACATCGTTCAAGATGACAACATTTAGCTGTGAGAAATGCGGAAAAACGTTCACTTTGAAGAAGAATCTCTATCGCCACCAAAGATACTGCAATGCGAACCAGATGTATGTCTGTAAAGGCTGTAAACGGACTTTTTTGAATAGATATAACGGCGAGCGACATGAAATAGTCTGTACTGACCAGCAGCCTCCTGTAAAGAAAGCGCGATATGATGATTCAGGCGCTGAGAAGCCTGTGTGGAACCGACTAAAGCGGAATTGTTAAAACGGGCATCTGAAGAATATGAATCGGCATGTCGGGGGAGAATAAAGTCATATTTTCTGCAATCAGCGGAATTTGAAGATCTATCCACGTTTCTGCAATCGATTAAAAGGCGCCTATATGAGCTCATTAAACATCAATTAGAAGAGAAACGCACGCTAAAAATTAATATAGTGGTGGAATGCCTGTTTGAGAATACACTCGGGGAACAAACTGATAGATCATTTAAAATTCGGAATAAGGCCGTTTATATGGACACAGACATCGATGAGTTTCTCGAACATGCATTCAAGAAATTAGTGAACGAAATGGAAGAGGCACAGTTAGAGAAGAGTGGATGGAAGCTGGTTGGGATAGATGGAGCTAGGCTGCGGATAAATATGTACAAGCCGCTAGGCGGGTCTACATATATCAAACTTCCTAAATCTATCGCTGCTAAGAAGGCTTGTATAAATCCGGAGAATTACGACGAGGAGTGTTTTAAATATGCTGTATTAGCAAAATTTGTGGATACAAACCCTCAACGTGTTAGTAAATATAAAACGCTGGTTCATCCTTATAATTTTGAGTGCGTTTCATTCCCCACGCCTCTTCACCAGATCAAAAAGTTCGAAAAGGTAAACAATATATCAATAAATGTATTCGGGTTGGATGGTGATAATAGTGTTTACCCGCTGAAGGTTGTTAAAGAAGAACTGCAAGACAATCGTGATCTTTTACTCATGCAAGATGGAGAAAAACAACATTATATTTTTATTAAACATTTAAATAGGTTGGTTTCTGGGCAAATAACCAAACATGTGGGTGCAATACAGTTGTGTAAACGCTGTTTTACACACTTTGATGGGCGGTATGGCAAATCAGCAGAGGATAAACTACAAGAACACAGGATATATTGTGGCAATAACAATCCGGCAGCTGTTAAACTCCCAACTGAAGAACCTTTTATTGAATTTAAAAACGTTGACCGCCAGCTAAAAGCAAATTTTGTGATTTACGCCGATTTCGAGTGCCTTTTAAAACCTATATATTCATGTGCGCCTTCCCCAGCCCGATCATCTACAACGAACTATCAAGAACATGAGCCGTTTTCTTTCTGCACCTATGTAAAACCTGCCGATGAAATAGAGCATCTTTGGACGCTTAAAGAACCATTTTTATATAGGGGAGAGAATGCCGCCGAAAAATTCTTACGTCATCTAAGCGATCTATCAACAGTCATTACCAAGATGTTAAACAAAAATGTGGACATAGTGATTAGTGAGCTAGAAGAAAGAGAATGGAAGGCGGCTGAGACCTGTTATCTCTGCAATCATACATTCAGCGAAACCAACCATAAGGTGCGGGATCATTGTCACATTTCAGGCAAATATAGGGGCGCTGCATGTAATAACTGTAATTTGCGATGCCGGCAACCAACTTATGTTCCAGTATTCATTCACAATCTCAGCGGGTAGATTCGCATTTTATTATTAAAGAATTGGGGAAACTTCCAGGCAGAGTTAATGTAATACCTCATACTGAAGAGAAGTTTATTTCATTTGCAAAGTACATTAATGGTATTCAATTTCGCTTCTTGGATTCATTCAGATTCATGGCAGAGAGTCTAGCCCAATTAGTTAATTACCTGCCAAAATCTTCTTTTATGGAAACTGCCAAATTTTTCACTGAAACGCAGCTGCCCCTTGTATTAAGAAAAGGCGTTTTCCCGTACGACTATGTCAGTTCCTGGGAGAAATTGGATGAAGAAAATTTACCACCTATGGATGCATTCTACAACGCCTTGACGGACAGCCATATTGGCGAAGAGGATTATAACCATGCAGTGAAGGTGTGGAACGAGTTTCAATGTACATCGTTGGGGGAATATAGTGATATCTATTTAAAAACTGATGTTTTGTTGCTGGCTGATGTCTTTGAAAACTTTCGACTTGTGACAATGAGTACTCATAAAATCGATCCTGCGCATTATTTCACTGCTCCTGGTATGGCGTGGGATGCTATGTTGAGGTTAACAGGCGTTAAATTAGAACTTCTGCTTGATTATGATATGATTCTAATGGTCGAACGCGGCATAAGAGGAGGTATCTGTCAGGCTTCCCTACGGTATTGCAAGGCCAATAATAAATACATGCAAACGTATGATCCAACGAAAGAGTCAGTATTCATCATGTATTACGATGCAAACAATTTATATGGTGATGCACAGAGTAGGTTTTTACCTTATGGAGGCTTTGAATGGGTGGAACAGCCGGAAGAGATTCAAGTTCAAGACATCCCCGACGATTCCGGACTTTGGATACATATTAGAAGTGGATCTGGAATATCCGGAACATCTTCATCCGCTTCACAACGACCTCCCGTTCCTTGCAGAAACAATGGCGCCTCCTAACAGCGAGGGAAATATTAAAAAATTGATTCCACATCTTGGCAGGCGGGAGAGATACGTGGTTCATAATATTGCTCTTAAACAGGCCCTCGATTGTGGGCTGCAGCTGGTCCGGGTTCGTAGAGCCCTTCGATTTAAGCAATCACCATGGCTTCTTCCTTATATCAAATTAAACACGGATATGAGGACTCGTGCAACCAACGATTTTGAGAATAATCAGTACAAATTGTATAATAATACGAACTTTGGGAAGACTATGGAGAATGTACGTAAAAGGATGAACTTTGAGCTTGTCACTAATGATAGCAGATTAATGAAACTAATTGCAAAGCCAACATTCCTCGATGCTAAAATATATGAAGAAAATTTGGTTGGTGTTAGGATGGCTAAAACGAGGATATTCTTTAACAAAGTTCCGTACGTCGGGTTTTCTATTTGGAGATCTCGAAGGATATAATTTTCAGATTTCATTACTCCGTTATGCTGCAAAAATATGGACCAGAACGGCTTCGTTTAATATATACGGATACAGACTCCCTATTGTACCGTATCAGCACAGATGACATTTTTAAGGATATGCTGGAAATGGAAGATCATTTTGACACGTCAGGATATCATCCAAGCCATCCGAATTTCTCTATTAAAAATAAAAAGGTATTGGGGAAATTTAAGGATGAAGTGGATGGGCGCATAATTACCGAAGTTGTTGCATTGCGTCCGAAAATGTATGCTATTGATGTGGATGGGGATATAAAGAAGCGTGCAAAAGGCGTGCAAAGATCTACGCTTAAGAAAATTGGATTTGCTGATTATAAATCTGTCCTATTTAACGATGTCTCGATGTTAAGCGTAATGAAATCGATTCGGTCGGCAGGGCATAAAGTCTACTCCACCTTAATGAACAAACGAAGCCTTTCAGCCTCAGACAATAAACGGTTCATCCTGCCTGATGGGATAAACACGTTGGCCTATGGACACCGGGACATTTTGGCGCAGGATATTGATGTGGTTTAACGTTTGCGTATACATATTAGACCAAAAAATTAATTTTATGTTTTTTTTATGATACATTATAAAAATATTTTGGTGTTAATTGATCAAACAATGTATTATCCCGTCTTCTGACAGGCTGAATTACAGTTATTACTATGTCCACATTTTTGTTTAACATCTTGGTAATGACTGTTGATAGATCGCTTAGATGACGTAAGAATTTTTTCGGCGAAATTCAATCAATAAATAAATTTTAATTATATTAAAGATAATCACATTAAATTGACCTAGAGGTCGAAGATAGGATGATACACGTCTACTCTGCGATTGTAAGTAGTAAAATTAAAAACCTTCTTATCAGCTTAAAATGTTGCGTCATCTTAACTTCCTCTCTCTCTTTCGGTGAAAAATACGTACTATAATTAATAGGTGTAAGCAGTAATAAATAAAAAATATTAAAACTTTTTTTTTTTCAAATTTTAAACAAACTTCTACAACTAAACAACTAACTTGGAACGAGCTCGCACAACGCACGCACTTTACGATAAATTTATAGGCGAGATCTTTTTCTACATAAGACCAAGTAGCAGCGGTGGTCTAACGGTTTAGATAACCGACTGTGAGTGTTGGGTTTGCTGGTTCGAATCAAGGTCATGTAGAAATATTTTTTTCTCTAGGATTTTTATTTAGGTCTGACCTGGGGTGGGGGTGGGGGTGGGGGCATGGATTTGGATGATATTTAATCTGATGACGTCATCTTTGAATTAAGCTCATTGATTTTGGCAGCGGCGTTCTTGCAACCCCCAAAAAGACTTGGCTCCGTAGCCCTTGTGCCAGAACTGTCCTTTTTACCCTACTAGAAATGTCAGTTCTGGATGAAGTTCGAGCAGTATTTGAATAACACTGGATATCCGGTTGAAGTAATAAAGGCCGGCAAACAGGATTCGTTGGAAAGAATTGCACGCTTATGACAATCTGCATGTCTAAGGATGAAGTTCCTCAAGTATGGAATGAAGACAATGCAATTCCTATCTATAAGAGAGGAAATAGAAGCTTACGTGAAAACTATAGAGGAATTACGGCCAAGTCAAGCTTCTATACACTAGGAAAGAGGAAGGATTCTCAAAAGGAGAATAGAAGCTGAAATCATCTTCCTGAAGAGCAGGCGGGTTTCCGAGCAGGCAGATCTTGCGCGTACCACTTTTCGTCTTAATGCAACTTTTGGAAAAGAAGATAGCATGCACTAGAGTGGTTCATTTAATATTCTTTGACCTCAAAAAAACATACAACACTGTGCCTCTTGTTAAGGTGAGGGAAGCGCTCCAGCAAGCAGGCCTAAGCCAATACCTTTTGCGCGCCAATAAAAAGTCTTTACAGATCTGCACGAGCAAGAGTCCAAACGAAGGGTTTTGTAACTGATAGTTTTTGCGATTACAAAGGGGCTAAAGCAAGGATGTCGCTATCACCCGTTCATTTTATATTTAGGTAGAACATGTGCTGAACCTATGGAAAAGGAAGTGCCGAGGTATGGGGGTCAGAATTGGAGATGACACATTATGTACACTGTAGTTTGCTGACGACCATTGTCATCATAGCATAAGATGCCGATGACGCGGCGTACATGATGAGGAAACTAAATGAAGAATCCTCAAGTGGGGATTGTAGGTCAGCGAACAAAAGACAGAATATATGGTTTGTGGCGAAACAGGGGATAGCTTAAAGATTGATGATAATTGGTTCATTGGTTAATTGGTTGGTAAATGATATCACGGGTTTTCAATATGGAAACCAGAGAGGCGGATATTTTAAAGAAAAGCCAGTCTGATAGGAAAATGGTGAGGGCACTGAATTCTGTCGTATGGTCCAAGCAGATTAGCTGGGAAGTTAGAAGAAAAATATATCATGCCTTCCTAGAAAGTATAGCCCTCTATGGTTCGGAATACTGGACGGGTACGAGAATTCTTCTTGTCATGGAGATGGACTTCTGGAGGCAAAGCTATGGAGTCCCCATATTGGAACATATCCCTAACGCAGAAATATGGCGGCGCATGCGGCGTTCTTGCAACATTATCCACGACGTGGATACCTGGCGGTTAATTTGGTAAGGACATGTCATGAGGATCATGAGGAAGAAAGATTGCCAAAAAATGCTCCAGTACAGGCAGATGGAGAGGAGATGCCGCGGTAGGCCAAGGAAGTCATAGATGGACGGCGTGACGGAAGCTCTGTTGGCTAGAGGTTTACGTGAAGATAGAGTGTACTGGAGGGACACTCTTTTGGGCAACGAGATCAAACATCCGTAAAAATAAAATTGTAATAACTGCAATTTGAGAAAATCGGTGTTTCCTTGCGGAATTTTACTTTCTCTTCCAGCTGTAAAAGGAAGTATTGCCATTGTGTCATATTTTGGAAATTGAGTTTACACCGGAAATATACATGTTTTTAGCTCCCCAGAGTTGAAAAAAATTCTTTTAGCTATTAATCTGTTTGATGTGTTTGAATAAAATATCTCAAATTCGTAAAGTCACAAGGAAATTCAAATTTGATATTCCACTTGGATACCTTTACACATCTGACAACAAGGTTCTGGACAAAATACAAAAGTGTGACTTTACTTGATGGTTTTTCGATTTTTCTCTATTTATTCGAAATTGGTTCCAACGATTTGCTTTTCACTTCGTTAAATCCTATATAATCACTAAAAAATACCTGTCACTTATATTTGAAAAGCTTTTCAAAGTTAAATTTAATTTTTGGGAGTTCTCGGGAGAGAGCAAAACAATAACTTCCCTCTAAAGTGTCCTTTCAATACAGTTTTTGATTCGTGCGTTTTTTGTCTCTTAATCCTCATCAGGACTTTACTAAACATTAGTTTACCAAAAGTTTCTTATTAGGTTTTACTTACAGTTTATGCTTGTTTAGCTTGTGGAAAAATCTATGCGATTTAAGAAATGACCTAGTTGAATCTAGAAATTCGGCCGATTTTGCGACACTAATTTCAAAATAGCCACAAACGCCGCTTCCGAAGTTAATGAAGTAGAGTGTAGAGGTCTGTATAGATCTCGGGCTGCACAGATTTGGTTCAAATAATTTAGAGAGGGTTATCTGAGCCTGGAGAGTAAGCTTCATCCAAGACATCCGCTCTCCTTAGATTCAGCTCTTCTGGTGACAGCTGTAGAGGACAACACAAGAAAACTTTCAGGTGAATTAGATTGTCCCACTGAACCATAAACCGCCACCGTGAGCAACCGCCACAGTTCCCACATCAATTTACGCCCCAACAAGCCGCACCCCGAGTTGAAGTCTGTTAAACCCCTCAAACTCGAATGATTTTCGTTTCATCAAACGAATTATTACTTGCAATTAAAAGTGGGTATTTTTTGTCAACGAACAAACATAAATAATGTATTAGATCAGACTAACCAGTTGTACAGTCCCACGAAGAGAATGATTTGAGAAAAAAGTGATGCTGTGCTTGTGGTGATCTATGGGGTGTTCTATGAGGCGTCATCCATTTTGAGCTAGTTCCTGACGGTCGTGCGATTACATCCGAACTCTGCTCTACACAGCTAGAACGCGTACGCTTCCTCTAGCTGCAATTCCTCTTGTGTTAATTGAAAAAGTGCACTCCTTCAACAAGACAACGCAAGGAGTTGCGTCACGTCATGTCAAACTTTCTCACTAATCGAAGATTTGCATTTTGCGCTCCTCTCTTACGCAGCTTACAGCCCAGATTTGGCATCCTCTAATGATAACCAATTCTTTCGCTCCATGGGTTATTTTTTACATGATAAGAAAATTTAGAAATCGGAGGGATGTTTGGAGTTTTTTGCCTCCAAAGATAGCTGCAGGTTTCGGAAGGACGGGAATTGTTGGCTCACAGACGGGTTCTTGTTGTAGAAAATGATGGCCTCTATTTGGAGGAATAAGCAAGGTAGGTGAGTAAATAAGCCATTTTTGAATTGTAAGGTGAAAAACAAAGACTTCTGTTATACTCTAGTATTACCGACTGTTTTGGTTCTCTACTGGAATTCTTTACTAAGTGGACCGTGCAAGGCACGAAGACAAGCGAATATTTTATATCTTGGTAATTTTAGCCTTCAATCTAAATTCAATTGTTGTGTGACTCAATTGAATCACTCGTTGTAGTCCAATTGAGACCAATATTAGTTGATGCTATTATCCACGAACTCCTTTCCATCATTCGTGCACACTGATTTACAATTTATTCTTTATGTTTATATTACAGATTCTTACGTCGTTTGGAACAAAGTTTGAAGCGCAGCCGAGGTGAACGGACACCAAGTCCAGAGAGACCACTTCTTGGCGGTCTAACTGCTCCAGGCGGAGGTGGTGAAGCTTCACCTCCAACCAGCAGGGCCAACAAACGTCTGTCTTGGATTAGACAACGAGCTGCAGTTAGCGATGGACACCTACATGACTGGAGTCATGTCCCACTTACTGGAAGTGCTGGACAAACAGACTGAACCACTTTCCAGCAATCTTTCCCATCATTTATTATGTCTTTTTTCTTCTTTGAAAGTTATTATTTTTGTTTAGAATCGCGTTCGATATAAATCACAAAATTGATATTTGGCTGTCGAAAGCTACCTAATGGGTTTTTATTGTAAAGAAAGTACAATTTTAATCGTGAGAAAGTACTTTTCAAGCTATTGACTAGAAGCAATACTGAGTTAGGCGGATTACATCACCAGACAAGTGTAAGCATTTCAGACAAATGTAACAATGTGTTCTGTTTTCAGATGGTAGAGGCCTAGGAGTGCTTTCATTGTTGGGCATGTTCCAACATGTTTGCCCCAGGGTTGCCATTTACATTACACAATTTCATTCTGACACCTACTACTTCCAACTTTAGCATCAAAGTTTGGTTTGGACAACAATTTCAAACTCTGTCGAGTTTTTAATAAGAAAAAAATCTGGTGTGAAACACTCACACAACTTTCTCTTACTCCAGTTCTCAAAATTATAGCTGACAAATTTTATAGTTTATGAACCAAATTTAATGAAATTCGTCGAAAACTCAAAAAACTGTTCAGTAAAAGCGCACTTCCGGTTTACTAATTTCCTTGAAACTCGGAATTTTGGTCATCTATTTATTTCTAATTAAGTTTGTTTGGATGATAGAATTGTATAATCAACTATGATAGCACTTTTTAGGGAAAAACATACCCCACCTCTCCCCTAAAAGTGCCCTTAAATGAATTTTCCGAGAGAAATGTTTTTAACGAAAGTTGTAGATCTTTGTATGTTTAGTTTATATACGGAGTTTGAAGAAAATCGTCGGAGCCATTTTTGAGAAAAACGCAAAAAAGTAGAAAAACCAACAGTAAAGTGGTACTTCCGGTTGAGGAATTTTAACAGATAACGTACAGCCAGATACTTGGTGACACCTAAACGGAATATCAAGTTTCAACTTTCTGCGGGTTTTCGTTTTTGAGCTATGCTGTTTACATACACCCACATACACAGACCATTTGCTAACAACCACTTTTTTTTACTCAGGGGACCTCAAAACGGATATTTCCGGTGAAAACTCGATATCGAAAATTGGACACGATTACAATACTTCCTCTTACGGGAGTAAGAGAAACTAAAAAAGGAGTTCCAGCACTTACTCCCCGTCTTTTAAATCTGCTTAATATGCTGCTAAGCAAGATGTCCTCCTATGACTTGGTTAGTCCTCACTCTGCCTTACCCACAAATGTTAGCATGCAATATTTAAGTTGCAACAGCTAACCAAACACTTTCTTATCGACTGTACATTTTATGGAGAATTCATTTTATTAGAAAGAGGCGGCGGACAATAAAACGATAGTCGATACAAGAGATTAATAAGTTTGGTGTTGGAAAACTTCTTTCCAACACCAAACTTATTAAACCACTTCGATTTAGTGGGCTGTGGCAAATAATGCCATAACGAAGATATTGCCACCAAGCTGTGCGGTGATGTAAAATGCAAATGTGAACTGTAAGGAATTATTATTTTATTTAGTCAGTTGGTTATCCTGTAATCCTATAACAGGCTATTTATCTACAATCTTATTGCTGATCAACAATAAAGAAGGAGCTTGAAAAATTCATTTTCTCTTGGTTGGTTCTCGTTCTGTATTTAGTTACCACTAATAATGGTAGTAATTACTCTAACACTGATACCACATAGCACTTGTCTTTACCAGAAAAACATTTGCTTTGCCGATCCGTTTTAGCTTGTCCTACTACTAATAATCGGGCCAACTTTCGAACTTGATTTTTCACTGTACTTCATGTTTTAAAATGTCCTGAATTCTAAAACAGAAAAGATATATGTGTTTCTCTATTAAAAATGTGTGTGTGTATGTGTATGTAAATAGCATAACCCAAAACAAAAAATCGCAGGAAGCTCAAGCATTATATTTCTTTTGGAAATCACTAAGATGTTCACAACTTATCATTCAAAACGCTCAACCGGATATGCCACTTTGTTGAATAGATTTTTCAGCTTTTTACAATTATCTCGAAAACGATTTCTTCAACTTTGTTTAAATTTGTACACACATGAAGGACTGTCACTTTTGTTTAAAACATTTTCTGAGAAAATAGATTTTAGGGGGGTTTTTGGGGGGTAGGGTGAAGTTAGGCTTTCCTCTAGAGCACCATTTCAATACATTCTGCTGTTCTACCACCTATATAATGTTAATGAGGATTATTTCGCTAAAATTCCAAGTTTAAAGAAATCGTTTGGTTGAAAGTGCGAATTTACTGTTGGATTTTTCTTTTTCCGAGATTTTCTCTTGATAACGCTATGGACTTGTTTAAACTTGGTCTCCTAGTTACAATTAAAGGTCATTCAGTTTTGTTTGGAATCCTTCTCCGGGAAAATTGATTTTATGAGGTTTCGAGGATCTGGGATCCACCCTCCACCCTCCATTCTGATGCCAAGACCACCCTTCCTTATGCTTCTTAATATAGAAGGCTACTAAATATTTAGTAAAAATTCCAAGTCATTTAGAAATTCGAGAATTTTAGTAAAAGAAAGTCGTTTGAGCCTTTTATAGCAGATTCATTTATTATATTGCAAAACAATAAGTATCAACATTAAAAAAAAAAACGCTAAGTTTAGCATTTGATAACGGCAGCACTTTTATAGGCCGAAAAAAGTGGGCAATGTCGAAAATGAGGAAAATTTATTCTGCCGCCAACGGAGCTGCATACCTTTTTCTTTCAGTTACATATTGTTGGAAAATAAATATTCCACATATTGATTATAGAGTTTGCGAGGGATATGGGATCTTTTTCATGGGCAATAACCTGACGGTAGTGTCTGCTCTACGAGATGACAAATGGAGACTACTGGGTCTAGCAAAGAGGGAAATTCCTGCACTGAGGCTAACTCTGAGCATCATATGTGATCTGTCATGTGCATAACTTGCTTGATTATCACATACCTAATATTACTGATACTTGTTTACTATCTATAAATCTAAATTAAAAAAAGTGCAAATAAACTGCAATGAATATGATGGATAATTATAATTTTAATTTGTTATAAATGGGAGAAGTGAAAAGCATAGAGTGCTAGCTAGCTCCATTTACTTACTAGATGATCATAACCGTCCCCTTCATTTTAATTTAACTTTGTGTATGCTGGTAGTTTTTTAAAAAAAAAAAAAACAATAAAAGAAGCCTTTTTCAAAATAATGAATCAAAGGGAACATTACTGAGTGGGTAAGGGAACTGGGATAATCGAACTTTTATATTATAACAAGACTGCACACAACTAGGTATTATACATATAACCATATGAAAAACATATATATATATAAATATGAAATTGTAAGAAAGAATAAAAAATTTCAAAATAATTTTGCTGCAATATTTCTAGAGCTTGTTTAAACATTTTAGGTTTCTACTTAGCTATTTTCAATAAGACTAGCGCTCTGTTTCATTTGATGTGATATATTAACGACAGGCTGACAACAATACAATCATACATCACAGTTTTCTAAATTGGAAACAGTGATTTAAGTTTTAATTCAAATACAATTAACCTGGAAGCAATATAACGCAATATGAATTCTGTAAATATTAATCATGTTTTGGAATAAAATATCTATTATAATTATAAATAAAATTAATATAATGGAATAAGGTTTGTGATTTTGATTTTATTATCATTTATGCAGTAAGATAGCCACTTCTTTTGTATCATATTAGTAAACTTAATATAGTATATACTCAGAGAGATTATTTGTAAATACTACTAATATTTGTAAATCTTAATTAAGATTAAGAAAATTTTAAATATGCCGGAATGTTTTAAAAATTCTTGCGTCAACATTTCTACTTATAATAAGTTGCTCAAATAATCTGGCAGATAAGCAAGTTTCTGTTTTGTTTTTGTAGTGACAGAGAGAAATTTAACTTTACATCCTTGCTGGCCTCTTAGTAACTCTCAAAATGTCAAAACAGTTTCAATAAACTGCCCATTAACAACCTTTGTTATTTTTTCTGAGTGAATTCTAAATAGCAATGTTCGGCTGGAATATTATTGGTATCTAAAGTAATATTGAATATGTCAAGAAAGGTGCGATTTTTTATATTTAAATAACAAAGATTTCATTGCGTAAGAACATAACAGTAGGTAAAGCAACTATTCAATATTGATTTAAAATCCCAGAAATATTTGATTTGATTCGCCCAACGGAACAGCGGTCAATCATCAAGTTACCACAATTTGAAAACAAAGAAGCGCAAATAAATTTAAAACCAGTAGTTTTAGTCTAAAGCTTTTTAATGAGTAAATTAGGTTTTCAAATACTTAGCTGCGTTAATTACCACTTATAATAGTAATAATAATAATAATAATAATTTGTGTAGTTCTTAAGAAAGTACGAGTAATTATTAAAATAAGCAAGAGAGCACACTTCATTTCCATTTATTTATAAATTTCTAAAGGCAGCGGGTGTACAGTTTACTTTTGAACATGATAATATATTGCCCCCGTTTTTTTTTAAATATTGAATACATAGTTTGCAGTTCTATATTATAGGAAACAAAAAGATAGTATTGCAAAGTGCGTAAGAAACATTCTAAATTACATTACTTAAAATATTAATTGACATTATCCATGTGCGCGGAATTGTGAGTTACTTAGTTCTGGATAAGATGGTCATGATATCTTTGGATGCTTGAACATCCACCCCTTGTTGCCTTCAGTTTGTGGTTGAATTGGCGGATTTGTGTCTCCCAACTGAGTTGAGAATAGGCAAAAACTAACTCAATTTCTAACCAACACAAGTACCGTTATAAGAACTAGTCAAATACTGTAAGAACTTGACAGGAAAGAGCAGCGTAGGGCAATAGAGCGGCAGTTGTTATAATGGTTAAAATGATGTTACCATTCCTTTATTGCCTCGGAATACCCTTCGTTTCTCTGCAAAGGATGATCTTTGCTAGTGGTGATCTGTAACGGATGACAGATAAAGTGGTATCTCATGACGAATCTCTGACCTGCCTTGACTGCTTTGGGACATCTCATTTGAACGTGTGATTTTTCATCATATAATCAACAACACCAGTTCAAATGAAGACTTTATAAGTTGCTCATCAGACACTAATACGGTTATTCATAGTTCTCGATCTGAGATTATCCAGTGTAGCCTGTAAGTCTATCAGCTGCTCTAGCTGTAAAGTCCTTACAGTATTTGACTAGTTCTTATAATTTTACCTATTATTAATTAGATAGTGAGTTAGTTTTCGCCTTTTACAATCCCATTACATGTCTTTTATATGTCTTGGAACAACTTTCTTTTTCTTACAAGCGATGGGGTCTAGTTGGAGCCCTTGGCATAAATTCTCTAGCGCTATTTACAGGGGAACTTTGAATTAGAGCTGAATTGTATCTGACGATGGTGGGTGTCGTAACGTCTGTATTTCACCAAGTGCTGTTTCTATGTACAGGTGTCCTCTCGCTTTCTTTTATCAAACATATTACCTTAGCTCTGCAACAATTACTTCTGTTATAATTTCCTAATATAAAATTTCATTAAACCAGTCGTATAAATTATGCTGAACACCAGTCTGGGCATCATTTGACAATTACTGATAACGCATTTCTTTTTCGGATATATTTGTAACTTTTTCAAATACTAATTAATAAACAAAGCCAGACTAAAATGATTTTAGTTCTATTTGTTTCAGATGAAAATAAAAGGGCACGGTAATATCTAAATCGTGTAGTTAATCTTACGTTGAGATGGTACAAGGTTGGTAACACTTCTGCTTCAATAGGTTGCGCTCAGAATTTCTTACCTTTCCAATATCGCCTTGTATTTTCTACTTGAAAACTCTATTTCTTTTGCTCCCGATCTTTCTACTTCATGTATGTGTATATATAAAATTATATTCTCGGCAAGTACATTTAAATATTGTTGTCAGTAAATCTTTAATGTTGTAAAAATATTCAACACAATTGATTGAGCTACCAAAGTTAAGAATTGAATAACAAACAAGCACAACAGGTATGCAATAACAGATCTATAGATTATATCAGATAGTTTATCCTTTCATTAGGGTATTACAAAAAGCAACGGAAAGACGCTCGAGTCATTTGTGTCATTATTTTTCCTAATTAATGACGAAAATACATTGGCTTTGTGAATACATGTTTTTAATAAGGGCCTTTCAACTCTATTTTTGTACAGGTTTATAATTTACCTTAATTAAAGATACTGTATTTTTAAAGTGTTACTATGTGCAGTACGGCCAGGCTGTACGACTTATCACAGAAAATGTTGATATACTACTGTAAGTTTATGTTTTATTACAAGGCGTATGTATAAATATTGTTACAAGTTTACGGGTACAGAGTGGTAATTTATATTATTGAAATATTAAAACTTTTTTATTAAAATAATAACCGATTAAATATTAAAAAAGTAAAAGAAAGTAGAAATAATTGTATTGTCCAGCTGTCCGATATTTGGCACAATCTTTTTAATGTATATTCTGTTTATCTGTTTTAGTTGTTTTTTAATTAAATATTTATAGTGAAGTATTTGGTCACTTTAATTTTGTTTCTGAGAAAACACCTTGTAAGATGGTGAGTGTTGCAGGCGCAGGCCGCACCTGAGTGCTGTGTTTTCAGCGCACCACACACTTTTCAATGGACGCCTCTAACAAAATCAAAATTAAAATCATAGTTTTAATTTCGATTACCGTTGTAAGAGGTGTTACTACTGTCTTCAGATTTTTTTAATTGAATTTTCATCGAAAGGGCAGCCGTATGAGTATGCATGCATTTATATACAAGGGATGTATTGTATGCTTATCCCACATAAATAGTGAACCAGTACAACTCAAAAAAAAAAAAAGTCGCAGAAGTTCAAATTTGATGATTCTCTTTGGGTTTCACTAAGAGATCCGACAGAAAGCCTTAGTAGTAACTTCCTCAACCAGAAGTTCTTCATATACATGTGATTTTTTAATGGTAAGATTGATTTTACAGGAGTTTGCGGGAAGGCGATGATAAGCTGACCTGAAAGTATATTTCTTGATATTATACGATTCCAGCAACTATAATATTAATGAGAATTAATTGTGTTGCCCAAATTTCGAGTTATGGAAACTAAATTGAACAGAAATCTGACTTTATTCTAAGTGGATTTTTCAGTTTTCGGACACCACATGTGGCCTTAGTCAGAAACAAGGAAAAACTCCCCTATAAATTCAGTTAGTCATACAGAACACTTATTCAAAACGGTGTTTTATTTTGCTCTGTGCAAGTCTGTTCGTTTATCCTCCTATCACACATCAAAAAACTTCCTGAAGAGGGCGAACGCCCGAAACCGATCGATGAGCACAAAACAAAACAAAGCAGTCTATTATGGAAAAAACGTGTGATGTTTTCAAGTTTTGTTGACCTAACCTAACCTGTAATGTTTAATGTTGGTTTTAACATTCGTTTATCCATCCGTCTTTCTCAATAGATTGCATCAGTAAGTGCTTCTTTTAATTAAATATGAATGTTTGTGCTAATTGTGATGAGAAAAAGGCATGCCATATGATTTTGATACTGAATATGTAGAAACGCATCTGCGCCCCCAGAAGAAATTGTGTACATAAATATGTACATACTAGCTAAACCCGGCCACGCTTAGCTGTGGCTCAGTCTGATTTTAATTATTAGGGAAGTAAAGAGAAGTATGATAGTTAACATAGATTCAGCAAGAAAACACATCATTCAATTTAATTCCCTAATTAGCGTTGCTGTAAACTGAAAGGAAAGATCAGATGGTTTACCGACTCTAGAGCATGCGACATTAGGGAGAAGCCCATGAGAGAAGCATTCGTTTTCTAAATTCAAACCGCACACTAGCAAAGATTGTCCTTGCGCTTTTTTGATAGTCATAGCGAATGCAAGGCGTATTAAAATTTGAAGTCGTTTGAACTCGAACCCCATATCTGTCGGATGAGCGGTATTCGTGGAAGTAGTACGTCTTCACCTTTATGACGTCCAATGAGAATTGTTGCTTCAATTAGATTATTCATCAATTTTTTAAGTACTAATTGTGTACCATTGCATAACTTTGACTGACTGATGTTTCGGAATAATATAATTGGCACTCCAATTTTCAAATTTAGAATATGTGGCGGTAATCCGGGAACATCGAGTGATTTAAGAAATACTGTTGGAAGATTCACTACTTCACTTTGGTCCCTCATGGAGTCAATGGATTTGTATGTCACTGTTTCACCTGCGATTCTGTTTAGAATGATGTTGTTCATATCGAGTACCTCGACATTTTTAGCCGCTAGAAAGGCTCTTCCGCTTAACCAGAGTGATTTTGATAATTTGTTTCGATGCTTTGGAATACCTTGTTTATAATTCTTCTTTTGAATGTACAATGTTGCAGAAATTAGATGGGAAGGTGATTTTTCCTGTTGCTGGATTTGTAGGTGCAGTAATTGTCTTGAAAAAGTGGCAGCTGTTCGGTCGTTTTGAAGTTTAACTCTCATATTCGTTGTTAAATGAATTTTTTTTACTGTGCCCCAAAGAGCTAAATATTTCAAGCAGGCATGCAATTCATAAGCTGGTGTTGAGGGGAGGTATCACTGGAAACGCTTGCCTGAAGTCACCGGATAGTAACACCAATGGCTCCACCAAACAGAGCCTGATTATTTGGCAAGTCTTTCAATTTATGGTCTAATGCTTCCGATGTCATCTTGTGAAACATTGTACACTCATCCCATACAATGATTTTGCACGCCTGAAGAACCTTTCCCATTTCTGATGTTTTAGAAATGTTACATGTTTGGTTTTCGGTGAAGTGCATGTTAGAGCTGAATGCGCTGTTCTACCTCCTTCCAACAACGTAGCAGCATTACCTGAAGAAGCAAGTACTAACGCAATAAGGCCATTAGTACTTATTATATTAGAATGAATTTTAGCCAGGATCAAGGAAATTAAGAACGGTTTTCCAGTTCCACCTGGAGTGTCCAAAAAGTAAATCCACCGGATTGGTTGGTCACAGCTTGTATGATGATATCAAATGCTATCTTTTCTTGAAGGAGTTTCAGTGTATTTTCTTGGACGAATAGTCCATTTCGGTGTATGATTGCTCTTTGAGCAGTTCTCTCCCAAACGTTGCATTGATCGACCAATTCGGTACTGTAGCTCTCAATTGTGCCAACAACTTGCCACACATTGCACAACAAATATCCCCAATGAAGATTAGCGCTTCATTTTATATTTCTTGTGTGAAATCCAGGCCATGATTATGTGTTTCTTGACGTTTCTGAGCAGAATATCTTCGGCAAAGAGCGCGCCACGATCGCAACGCGTCTGCGTCTGTCTGTTTCTGCCAACCTCGCGAAACGCTCGGAATTTCCCGTGTCCGTGGGAACTTCGGAGTAAAAAATATATATAAACACTCTTATATAGAAATGCAACGTTGTGTAAAAATTTCAAGTCAATCCATCGACTACTTTTCGAGTTTTGCGGCCACAAACATACGGATGCTGAATTTTTATATATATAGATGTGTATATGTGTGTGCACTCTCGCTCGTAGACCTCTGTGCGTGTGTCTGTTGGTGTATCCATACCACGATCATAATATTTCATATTGTTAGTTAAGAAGCGTTTGAATGAACGTAAGTATGGCACAACATTGCTCTTCCTCGGAATTTCGTCTATTTTGCTATCAGTACATGACAAGGGGTTACCTACCATACTCCTTCCACATATATTGAACATTTCCAAGACAATACTTAAGAACAAGTATTTCGGTAGATTTAGTTTCAGAAAGTATTGCACAATGCAAACTGCTTTGGATGCTGAGCTACTGTTTAAGGGGGTTTCATACTTACTCGCATTGTAAAATAAATGTAAATAAAGGAAATCTGTACAAAATTTAGAAAACTTATACTATTTTTGGTTTAAACGTAAGCAGACGTTTTGACCGGCCTTCAAACGCGAACTTGTTAGAATGCCTCAACTGATCATTGGTATATCATGTATGTTTCTGGGGATGGGACAGAGAGAAGTTGAGGTAGACTGAACACTGAGTATATTACGAGTATATAAGAATGAATTGCTAGGACTTTACACTGCATAACTTAGCGAAGAATATGGAGCGTGAATATTCAACGTTGGTCGTTGAATGAGACTTCCATGGCGGGAGAGAAACAGGGATATGCGAAGCTCAGCTTCCTCTACTCTCCTTTCAATATCGTCAGATGTGGTCCTTAGATTGATCCCTCTCAGCTATGGCCAGAACTTGCTGTATGGAGACACTTCACGCCTCTCTACTATTCAGCTTATGGGCCATTCCTTACGATCAGTTGCTGTTAAGGTTATTAAGGTCTAAAATACGTGACACCAATCTGATCCGGTAACATGTTACAGCGATCCATTACAATGCTGCGAGATATAATAAACACCTTAGTAGAATATAATTTTTGAACATTAGCAAATATTGTCTTTTGTTAAATCAGTCGGCGGACTAGTGAATGCTTGAGTTAAAAGGCAGCATTGAATCACAGAAGCAACATTCGTGGTGACAAGGATTACTTGATGGAACAAACATCTTCAATTGATATTCCTAACCCCTAATTCCCTAGCATATCATTTTAAAAATTCAAGGACAAATAAATCCAAAGGGCTATTACTATATAGCTGTTAAGTATCAGGCAATGCTGTGATCTGCTGACAAATTTGAAATGAAAGCTTTAGTTACTAAGTAAGCTCTGCTACTGGGAGGGGAATTTGTAACTAACCAGCAAATCCTGATCTCGCGTTAAATATTGAAAACTAAAGTTGTGTTTTTCTT
Organism: Triatoma infestans; assembly: GCA_011037195.1. Taxonomy (NCBI): domain Eukaryota; kingdom Metazoa; phylum Arthropoda; class Insecta; order Hemiptera; family Reduviidae; genus Triatoma; species Triatoma infestans. The sequence continues at coordinate 101,106 of JAAEAF010003229.1, read as the reverse complement.
TTTGCTTTAGTCACTTTTTAGTGTAGCCAGAGAAATATCAACTAGTCTTCTAATATATTTACATATTTACTTCTGATTATTGCAAGATAATTAAAGGGTCCGGTTTCCTGTACCCACAAGTTTAGTTGTATTATTGAATTTTGGACATTTCAGTATGACATGTTCGATATCTTCAGGAACCCCCATAGAGAACGTAGTGTACAGGTAACTAACCCAATTCAATGTAAATATGCCCTACTAATCACGTGATTACTTTTAAGTCTGTTAATTATTTAAGTGTATGTTTATTCGTCGAAACTAAAGAAAACCAGGTCGAGCGTTCAGCTTTAGGAGAGATTTGTAGAATTTTCCTTTGGGGCTAATTTCCTAGTTTAATTTCCATTTTTTAATTATGTTGTTTTTGATAGTATAGATTAGATCAGTGTGGGGAATTTCCATATCTAGCGTTCTCCATGGTGGCAGCCGATTTAACCATCCCATTACGGACGATCCCAGAAGGACCCTTGATCATTCAAAGGATATCTCTTTGTCATCAGATTTTAAATATACAATACCATCAAGTGTATTTATAATGAGTTTATTATTTCTAATCTTTGTGGAGATGTTCTGTATTTCTGTATTACAATCGCTTAAGATTATAAATTTATTATTTTGCAAGTTTATAATATATAATAAAGCGGTAATTTCCGCTGAATAAATAGATGCATAGTTGTTTAATTTGAAAGTATATTTATATTTGAGGGATGGGATATATACTGCTCCTCCTACCAATTTTAAATTTTCGAGAGCCATCTGTATTATAAAAACCATGATTCGGGCGAAAATTCTCTTATTTTATTTTGCAAAATATTATTTCTAATAATGGAAGAAACATGTGGAAAACCTGATACTATTTTTACTGATATAGGCAGCTGAAGTGTTTCATATTCAAGATTATACATTGGCATTTCAGAATAAGAGAAAATAGAATTACATAATTGAGAGAGGGGCCGAAGCTATTTACTTGGGAGGTGATTTTTTGGATCACCAAAACTGATGACTGAGCACTTTGATTGTAAGACAAGCTATATTTCTATAAATATCAACATGAAAAGATTTTAGTTTTAACAAGAATTTTTCAGAAACTGATGTCTTTATTCAAGAGGCATTCACCAGATTCAGCGTAAACAGTGCCGATTAAGTATTTTTCAATAGATCTAAGCAAGTTCTCAAGCCTCTATTTTGGATAACCTCTAACGGTTTGAAAGTAGACCGTCGTCCCTGACAATAAAAGAAATAGCCGAAATCAATGATCGATCTTTTAGTAGCTCGTTAAAATAATAAGCTAATATTAGGATCTCCGACCCATTTACTGTGGTATTCAGCTTTTAGCACATTGACGTTTTTGTCACTTTTCTCTGCCGGGAGCATTGAAAAAAAATGAAAATATGTGTTTCGGGACAACGGGGTTTCTGGGCAATGAGAGGGAGAATGCCCTAGTAGCAAGGGAGGGCTCGAAGGATCTCTTCGTAGGTCTCGAATCCTTCTGCAGTTTGTCCAGGAGCCTGATTCAAACTTCTAGCATAGGTTGGATAGATGAACAGCGTCTACTATGGTGGAAAAGAACACCATACACAGGGGCAGGCTGAATTCTTTATTAAGACACACTTTCCTAAATTCACCAGGGACCAACTGAAACAGAGCCGAAGGGGACGCAAGGTTAATATTGCATTGCAGGCTGAATTGGTTCATACACCAACTACTACTTGCAGACAATGCGCTATGCCGATTCTGCAAGGCTGAGGAAGAAACCCGGGTTATATATCCTCTGTGAGTATGCCAGCCTGATGAGGGCAAGGTTTCTTCAACTAAGAACAAGCATTCCCTGAACCAGGAGGTTCTGGCGGGGCCGCTTTCAGTTTGCCTGATTAAAAGGACAAAGCTGAAGGATGTGATGTAACCTAGGGGATCCATAATTGAGCTCTTAGTGTAAATCGCGGTGGAACGAGGCTCGCCGCCCCTTTATCAGTCAATCAATAAAATATTTGGTAAAAGTTACAGTTTACGAGAAAATGCATCAATTATATCTATGTAAATTGCAGCGGAGAAAGTAGTGTGAGTGTTTCATTTCAGTTTTTTTAAATAGTTTTAACTGTTGAAAGAAAAAATGTAATATTTAACGAGAGAGTAAAGCCCTTAAATTCTCATTCAGTTGTGAAAATGAACTCGGAGTTTTAAAATCCCACTTCACTTTTGCGTCAAATAGATAACTTTTGAAGTAATTATACCATCCGAAAACTTTTAAGTACTCCTCTCGCAAAAACTTGTTTGGTCCACCGCCCGATGGTTGAATCTAGTTGGAAGCATGACAGCTTTCATATAGCTGAATATAATCATAAATGTTTGCTGTAACTAATACACAATGCTTTCTATTTAGAAAAGTTTTTATTAATACTTAGTTTTACATGTTTACATTTTAAAGTGTAATAATAGTGTTAAGAATTATATAAAAATATGGTTACTTTTAAATATAACAAGTGATAAAAATATGTTCATGAGGATTATAATGATATATAATCAGTGATATAATTTGAATGTTTAAATAACACTTGTTTTGCTTACAACAATAAATAACACAAACAGTAAATATATTTGATAAAATATTTTCCCCAGGACAACTCAAATGACATTATTTCTTCATAAAAATCTATAATATTGATTGTTGTGTTTGGTTCCGCAGAGTTGGAAAGCACCAGAGATATTTTCCCTGACAGCCTGCTTCTTTTTGTGGTCATCGACCGGTTTCGGGCGTTCGCCCATCATCAGGATGTTTTTGTCAAACAGTGTGAAAACACCTCTTGAGTGTATAAGCTGAATTTGCTCTGTGCAAGTATGTATTATCACACTGTTGACAAACGCATCCTGATGATGGGCGAACGCCCGATACCGGTCGATGACCACAAAAAGAAGCAGGCTATCACGGAAAATATCTCTGACATAAATACTGAATAGGTAAAACTAGGTTCCTTCTTAGGTTTACAATATTTGCATACAAACTTGTTACAGCTACTACTACAGACACTTATTAATGAAATATAATATGAAAAGTATTGATTAAAAAGTTTATACTCCTCTATTGAAAGAGTTGCAAATTACACTAATTACCATAACGATTAAGTCTGAATAAATAAACTATTACATCAAGATTTGCTCATTTTTCTTCACAGCTCCATTTTATTTATTACTTTCTCTTATTTTTTTTCAGAAACACGTTTTGGTAAGGTTGCCTACTCTGATTACCAGTTTCATTGTTGTCTGGTTCATTTTTATTGGCAAAATCGAAAATTAGCGAACTTTGTCTGCAAACTACACACTGTAGAATCAAATCAGTTGTATGAGCTGAATAACTACATCCATTTACATCAAATATTTAATTTATTTTTTTATCATTTTATAGTTTCTTAAATCTTATTATTAAAAAACAACAATATATGCACACATCTGTATGTTTAATTAAAAAGTGCAGGCTCTTATAGTTATTTATTTCTTAATTGATTTGGAATGTGAAGAGCAGTTTACAGACAGCCCGAGCTCTTACCTAACCTAAAAATAATCCTCCTTAACAATGGAATAAAGTAAAAAATATTATGTGCACTTTTGAACACTTTTGTTTAGCGCATTTGTGGAGCTGGTTTTTACGTGCACATTATGAAATGGTAAATGTACGATGACCAACAGCGTAGATTTGTGACAGCCAATTTTTCGTGTCAAGTGCCGCGTATGAGGCCCAATCTTGTAAAAGAGACATTTTCATACCTGCAGCCTACAACAAACTTGTAACGCAGTATCAATAACTCTCAATGTAAACTTTTGTACAAAAAGAAAAATGAGACAGTGGTGTTTAGCTTGTTTCACATAGTTTTCCTTTCATTTCTATCTGCATGAAAAAGGAAAAGAAAATCTGTCTTGTGACACATACAGACATACACATCACTCTTTCTTAAGGTAATTTTCAAAGTTCTAAATTGAAAAATTACCAAAGAATTAGTTGCTTTCATTTTCAGAAAAAATGGTACCAAAAGTATATCGATGTATAATAAATGGTTACTAAGTTGAAGGAAATCTGTCGAGAAAATTGAAAACAAATGTAAAGTCAATTCAGAAAAATAGTGCTTGCGGTTGACCAATTTTATTCAAACTTGCAATTTTGGTAAAACATTAAATTAATGTGATGATATTTTGGTGAGGAATCGTAAATCATAAAGAATTTACTTAATCGGACAGCGTAAAGTCACTCTTCATGTAGTACCCCCTAGCATGAATTTTTCCTGGAGAAATATTTCAAACTAAATTTACAGATCTTTATATGTTTAGTTGAGATTCCAAGTGCAAAGGAAAACGTTGGAGCCATTGGAGAAAAACTGAAATAATCCATTCAGTAAAGGTTACTTTCAGTTTACAGATTCTGGCCAAAACCTTATTGTTAGATCAACTGTTAGCAACTAAATGACATAGTTTGAATGCCACTGTCATGTAAAACACTCAAGTCTTCGGTTAAGCTGTTTCGCCCATATTACGATAGGCTTTTTCAGGGTAGTGTCACCTCTAAAGCTGTAACAACACTGACAAGAAATAGGGTGGTAGTATGAGCTTTTATAGGGTGGAGGAGTTGGACTTGGGTTTCTTTCCACTCCATTCTGCAATATAGAAGCTAAGCCCCACCCCTGACTGCTCTACACTATCCATCCTATTTCTTGTCATTGTTGTTTCAGCTTTAGAGGTGATACTATCCTCAAGGAGCCTATTGTAATATGGGTGAAACGTCGTTTTATAACAAATCACTGACGCGGTCTCAACCCGAAGGCCTAAGAGTTTTACATTAGTTTGACGTGCCTTACTGTATGTACAACCACCTCCTTCAGAGGTGATACTATCCTCAAGGAGCCTATTGTAATATGGGCGAAACATCGTTTTATAACAAATCACTGACGCGGTCTCAACCCGAAGACCTAAGAGTTTTACATTAGTTTGACGTGCCTGACTGTATGTACAACCACCTCCTTCAGAGGTGATACTATCCTCAAGGAGCCTATTGTAATATGGGCGAAACGTCGTTTTATAACAAATCACTGACGCGGTCTCAACCCGAAGACCTAAGAGTTTTACTTTAGTTTGACGTGCCTTACTGTATGTACAACCACCTCCTTCAGAGGTGATACTATCCTCAAGGCGCCTATTGTAATATGGGCGAAACGTCGTTTTATACAAATCACTGACGCGGTCTCAACCCGAAGACCTAAGAGTTTTACATTAGTTTGACGTGCCTTACTGTATGTACAACCACCTCCTTCAGCAGTATAATTTCTCTACAGCCACTGCCTCGCTCATCAAGCAGGCTACCCCCAGCAGTCATTAAGGGGGCTGATTCCATTCCAAAACAACCAAACTCTTTTAACGAGCTGAACAAGCTCGGGGACACTTCCACCAGGATGCACAGTTTTCAGGCGCATACGCACAAACGATCATCTGCCAGGGCCATATAGGGCGGATAAAAGATATCGTCTCAGTGATGAACTTAACACCTCTTAAATCAATGTCTTATAAATCAGCAAATCACAAACGGATGATCAACCACTCTGCAACATTGTCTACGGCCAGACGTAGGGAGAGCCATGTAGGGCAAGAAGTACCTCTACCACATCTTTTAGATTCGTGGCATATCAACGTCTAAACCTAAGCACCCATTCAACGACTAAAACACGAAGGAGAAGCATTCTAGACTGACGCCCTATACGTTTTGGTCATGTCAGGTTCTCCGCGAATAATTTTCTAATTTCACAGGATCTAGAAATTCTGCCAATTTCAATGTTTAATTGCAATAACGGGGACCAATGGAGTCAGATATGTTACATATCTGACAAATACAGCGTAGAGCAGTAACTGACATTGTTGTTTAAATTATCCAAAGAATGGCGTTCATTTGAAGTGGCGTGGCAAACATCACCAATGTCGCAGTTTTACTGATTCAACCGAATCCTGTACCTTAGATTATATTTAGATTCTTTTATGGGACCTAAAACGATACCCTTGAGCCCCCCAGAGCCTTCTCAATCCACTGCTGGCCGCCGAGTAGTGTTCTCTACTATAGACAACACTGCCCATCACCGGGCAGAGAGCTGTAGAGGCTCCTAGGAAGTGAAAATCTAAAGGCACTACTGCTGGACTCGAACCAGAACCTCCTCATGGGAGCCCAGCGCGAGGCTACTGAGTTAATCCCTTCCCTTATCCTGTACCTTCCATCTTTGGTAATTTTTTTACTAATTTCTTATAATTTCTCTTATTTAACAAAACCCCGCATTTGGCATATCGCCATTGCCATCCTAAAGAAAAATTTACGTCCTTATCGCTCGGGCACTGAATCTTAATCATTAAAACCTTCTCCATCATTAAAACTGCAAACGATAATTGGATTAAAAATAAAAGCGTTATTTCTGAATGGCTGTCAAATTTTCACTTTTAGACATCTGTGTTCGTTTAAACATGCCGCAGATACAATGATAGATATTTCATAAAATAATATTTAATTTCAAAAGCAGTTCTATTACATTAATTAGAAAATGTATTATTATTACGAGTATGAGTATTATTATGAGGATTTGTGATATTATTCCAATTTTGCTTCGTAGTATTACTACGAGGAGTCATATGGATTTGTTAAAATAATATTTTTTGTTTATATATGGAAAAATTATAATTAAGCTCTGAAAATATTTATAAAAGAAAAAATCTTCGGAGGGAGGGAGGAAGCATTGGCAGTTGGAGCAAATTAGACCGATCCTTTGTCGGGTGCCTTCTATGCAGGCGCGGATTCTTAAAAGGTGCCAGCCGTAAACTCCCCGTATCTCGCAGTCTCTCTCGGTCACGATTTTGATCATAAAGCAATTAAAAGCTAAAGTGACTTAATAACTTCAGGTACTTATTATGTAAAATTCATAATTCATTAATGTTCGCAATCCATCTTAGATGGCTCTAATCATTTTGTGTTTGATAGTGGCCAACCTATCTAGTGTGATAACACCAATTATATCCAGAGTCCATTCTAGTTCAATACAATCATCATATATCATGATAGTTGATCATGTGTGAATGTGATTATATATACTGGACACAGACTCTATCATTCAGAATTGAACCAGTACATCCTAGATAAATATCATTCAGTCTGCAGTACATCCTAGATAAATATAATCAATCATGTGTGGGTACATTACATATGAGGACAATCACTGTCATAACACCATGTATAGTCAGCGCCTTGTTTCAGATAAATGTAACATCATTATTTATTGAGTACAGTACAATCTTCAGAGTAATAATAATATGATTGTCGGCATCTTAGTTTAATGAACATAATTATGTTGAGTATAGATCATCCTATTACTCTGATATCACACTGCATTGTCCAGTATAACATAGATCAATTATTATGTATGTATTGGGTACAACCCATCCTATTCAGTCTGATTTCACATGTATTGTCTGCAGCCCAATTAGATCATGTAACATAATTATGTATTGGGTCTAGTCCATCCTATTCAGTCTGAGATCACAGTGTATGTACGTCTATCCTATTCAGTCTGATATCACTATGTATTGTGCACAGTCTAACTTAGATCAATGTAACATAATTATGTAGCGGGTGCAGTCCATCCTATTCAGTCTGATATCACAATGCTGTCCAACTTAAATCAATGTAACATAATTATGTATTGGGCACAGTCCATCCTATTCAATCTGATAATACAATGTATTATCCGCAATCTAATATATGTTTCATTTAGTTTTTCGCGTATCAACATCTATGGCATTTGTGCCGAGTCAAATCTTCTCAGTCATTGTCATTTTCATTTTATTCAATAGTATCAACATATTCTTTCCTGTCTTGGAATATTGGAGACTGTTTGTCAGGATCAAGTTAGGTTTAATCTTGACAGTTTTTCTAAATCAATTTTGTGCGTTTAAGTTCCTTATAAATAGATTTTTTTTTTTGTACATTTACAGTATTTGAAAAGTATTATTAAAGTTGTACATTTTTTCACTAGTATGTTCCACACTACTTTCTCTCACTAGCGAGTAAAAGTAACATTATTCAACTCTAATTAGCCCGAAATCTAGCGTCCCTCTCAACTATTTATTATTAAAGAATAATAAAACGCTGTCTGCTATATAATGCCGAGTATACAATGTGTTGCCAAAATTCCTAGTATGAAGAAAAGATTGATTAAAAGTGCAACATTACTGAATGGTTTTCCGCGATTTTCTATCACTAAAGATTTCTCTGTACTTGGTGTACTAACTACGTATTATTCTTGTTTGGAAGTTTGATCCATGACTGTACACGGATCTGCGGAACCGGATCGTCCGGCCGCCCTCTAAAGTGGTGCCCTTTCGTTATAGTTTGGGTTACTTTTGCCATACTATTTTTTTGTTGCAGAATTTGTTCAGAACTATAATTCCAAGCATAATGTTTGGAGTGACATATAATATTAATATGGGAAATCGCATCACCGTGAAGGGAGACAGACATTTGAGAAGCAATTAGCTTTGACAATTTGAAGTGCTTGACCAGTATTGGCCGGTAACTAAGAGCATGACGACCATCTGGCTGAAACCGGTCACTCCTTAACCTGGACGCTCATAACAAGACTCTCCGTTGCCCTTATAACGTTTCTTTCAGCAGACAGTGCCTTCTCCACCGGCCCAGTACACTGGCCAATCACATCCAACAGATGAGATCATTTCAACCTAAACACACCAATCTAACATTATAACACGTTCCATTATCCATATTTCCCATTATATATTTCATATAGCTTTTATGGCTCATAATACTGATATTAGCTCTACATAATACCTATTGTATGATTATCAATTACTATTATTAGCTAATAATTAAACTTTATTACTTACTCTTATTTTTTCATCAAAGTGGGTGCTTTAGCAACTTTTGATATCATTCAATCATTGTTACAAACAGCTGATATCGCAGGCGGCCTTAGGAAGCGCGAGGCCTTTCATAAATGATCTCTCGGAGCCTCCCTGATATAATCATGTAATATGAATTAAAAGACAGACTCTTAATTTAGTAAAACTTCATATTATACACACACATACTATTCTACCCATAAACAACAGTACCAAAAAGAACAGATTTTTGGACATTTGGGATAGATTTTGCAAAATTCAATCAAAGTAAGATATAAGTATTGTATTCTGCCCTGAGTGTGCTGTGGCCAGCATAACTCCAAAACTTCATATTACTACTAGATAGGACCAGAGGCCTGGACCATCACTTTCCTGTCAATATCTATCTGTCAATGGGAACTACAATTTGCAAATTTTTCCAGTTACTCAAGGTTTTCTGGAAAACGGCTCCAACAATTTTTTTCCTTAAACTTTATATTCACACTACGTATAAGGACTTATCGGGAAAATTCAATTTAGTGGTGGTTCTGAGGGAAGAATGATTCATAAGGATCTATTTCAATTACTGTACGAGTTGATAACTATTTAACATTATTAAGAAAATGCCAAAATCCCGATTATGAAAAAAATCTGTTGACCAAAAGCACGACTTTAATAAGTTTGTGTTTCTGCAATCGTTGAATAATGTAACGATTATTACACTAAAAATCAGTGGCTAAATAAAGTTGTATATTTTTTCTCTAGTATGTTCCACACTACTTTCTCTCACTAGCGTTATTCATTATTAGCGTAAAAGTAACATTATTCAACTCTACCGTCCCTCTCAACTATTTATTATTAAAGAATAATAAAACGCTGTCTGCTATATAATGCCGAGTATATAATGTATTGCCAAGATTGATTAAAAGTGCAACATTACTGAATGGTTTCCGCGATTTTCTATCACTAAAGATTTCTCTGTACTTGGTGTACTAACTACGTAATATTCTTGTTTGGAAGTCTGATCCATGACTGTACACGGATCTGCAGAACCGGATTGTCGGCCGCCCTCTAAAGTGGTGCCCTTTTGTTATAGTTTGAGTTACTTTTGTCACACTATTTGTTTGTTGCAGAATTTGGTCCGCACTATAATTCCAAATAAAAAGTAATTACCCTTTCTTTTTTGGGAAAGTATCCCAAAAACCAATTTGAATCCGCTAATATTAATTAATTCTTCAATTCTTTCTTTTCCGATTTTTATCTATGGCATTTTTCTCTAATTTTGAAATTTTTCTTCTGTGCGAAACTATTTTGAAAAATAGGAATCTCTATTCCTAAAATGGGGTTAAATAATTTTAATGGAATTAATGATAAACTTAATATTAACTACCAGATTTTCTTCAAACAGATCATAATAAAGATAACAGCAATACGAAGGTAATGTAGTAAATTGGAAACTCGAACCTATCAGAGCTTGAGACAAAGTTTCTCAAGCAGAGATGTGTTGGCAGCAAAGTAATGTGAACACTGAACCAATATAACTAGATATTGTCCACATGGTTCAATTGTCAATACCCCAATTATTCCAGAACATGCATTTTACCTCTTTTGACATGAATTAGCTAACTAGTATTGAGAAATGAAAAATCAAGTATACTTGAAGGACTTGATTACATTTTCATTCAAACAGAACTTTGCTAACAATGTGCAATCATGTGATTTCTTCTCCCTCTCTCTCTCTAAACAATCTCTTAAAAAAAATATTTACAGAGGTAAGAACATGAATTGTTTGCAGTCTATAGCAAGAGTAATAAAAATGAGCGCCGTACACGACGAGAGGTGGCTTCGACACGCCAACATCTCAGCAGTCGATGGTCCCCCACATATCGTGATAAATTATAAATAAATCAAAATATACAAAATTTTCAACATTAATTTAAACTTTTCATAATAGATATAAATATTTTCCAAATATATTTAGAACTTCTTAAAACACGATGTTAAAGAACTTAAACAAATGTGATGTACATTAGGTACAGAGGCAGAATCATTTTCAGAAACAAGCTATTAACCATAATGAGGGAGATTATAAGTGCGTATTAGAGGACTTTGTGTTAGGTGAACACCGGTGTACCTATTTAGAATGTTTTTTTCAATGTCAACACCAGAGGTGTTCCTTGCATATTATCACTATTAGACCATATACATTTGGAAAGGGTTTAAAAATAGTTTGAAGAGGTTTAAATGTATTTGGAGAGGGTTTAAGTATAATTTGAAGGTGTTTAAATACATTCGGAAAAGGGTAAATCTAATTAAATAGGTTTAAATATACTTGAGACAAATATTTAAGTATAGCTAGAAAAGGTTTTGGAGAAGGTTTAACTATTAACTTAATATTATTATTAACTATAATTAGAAGAGATTTAAATGTATTATTAAATAAACTAAATTCGGACATCTCGCTTGGTACTTACGCTTAAAGTTAATGATATAATTACCTTAGATTTACTAAATTTATTTACAACACACCTTTTTGTCCTTAGTCCACATTATTAAACAACAAAAAACAGTACTATTTATTTATAAAACTATCCAGAAGATTAGCGGAAAGTTATTTGCAGGTTATTATCAGCTGCTACCGCCCCAACCATTATTTGGTCACGTTTCCTATATATAAAAATACTTATGTACGTTGCTTAAATAAATAGACCTAATTTCATTGCGAATTGTTAACTAAACATCCACTTTTGGCCCATGCTTTCATGCTAATCTTTTAATATTATTAAATGTTTAATATCCTAAGTTATAATCAGTACTGAATTTTAAATGAAATAACACTATTATAAATTGTATGCATAAAATAAAAATAAATTAAGTAGTATGTATTCCAAAGATGATTTAGCAAGGAACATGTCTAATTATAGAAGAATAAGCTATACTTATCATAAACTGCATATATACGTACATTTAATGTAACTTACGAGTTTCACAATGTATCTAACTAGTTAGCTGAACAGACTCTTAGTCATGGGCTGACATTGGAAACCTGCAAGAGGTGAAGGTGTTAGGGATGGCGCATTTCCTAGCAGTAACCCTGCTGCTTGCTGTTCCAGTTTATAATTTGGACATGTTTGAGATAAAAAGTGAAAAGAGTTAGGTCAATGATCTTTTAAAACAACTAGTGTTATAAACACGTTCTTGGCAAATTGCTTCATTTGGACGGTGAAATTAGGCCGAAATTGTAGCTAGCTTTACCTAGATCTGTATCAGCTAGAAACTTTTCAAGATTTAGGAAGACATCTGAACATTTTAGATATAATATTAAATCGGTCATAATGGTGTTATCATTAAACCTGTAAATGCAATGGGCAAATAATAATTAGTAGCCGTGATAAATCTTAAGTTAATGTCAAGAGGATGATGTTGGAAATAGGCGGCTAACTTCGACAACATCTAAGAGAAGCAAGATTGGGAAGTGTCTCTAGGTAGCTTTATTGTAACACGCCAGGGGAAAAGTGTCAAAAAGAGTCATTGGAAAAGCATCAAGGTATCTTTGCTTTATTAGGATAGTGTCAGTGGAAGAGCAATGGTGCAACCACAGCTGTGTATTATTGGAATAGTTGTCAATGAAAGAAATCAATTAGATTGAATGGGTCAATGGTTAGTACAATTAGAGCCATGGTTTTATTGCAATAGTTATGATTGAAAGAGTCACTACTATTTCTTAGCTTTCCGCTTTCTCCGCGAAAGCTCTTCCTCCATTTGCGAATATGAATAGCAATTTACAAAACATAAAATTATTTTTTAACTAAAATTATATAAAATTAGTATAAATCTAACGTTCAATATATTTCATTCAACTAGTCTGACGAAAAATTTCAGTAAGATTTCATCGCTGGGGACTTATTTCTAAAAAAAATTGACTCTTGGACTACTCAGTACAGTTAAATACTCACCATACGCATCGTATTAACCATACGTTGAACATGAGCAAACTGCAGTGGACAGTTTACACATCAGCAGATCTACAATCCATTCAAAGGACTGTATGGATGGGTCCTTGATACTTTGGTACTCGTGCAACAGCTGGAAGATAAGTACGAACCGATTGCAAGGTCGCCCGACACTAATCAGCATCACTCACCACGTGAAGGTTTGCTTTGTGCAGTTTAACCCAGCTTACAGACTACACTCACAGTTATCAGTTTGCCCTTGTGAAATTTTCTCCTTTCTATTATTTTATTTACTATTATTATTATTATTATTATTAGATATAATCTAGATTTTATTTAAGCTTAATTTAGATAACTTAATCAATTAATGGCAGTTTCAGTTGCTTACGTCTAATTAAGCACACAGTCGATAAGAGAGAAGGACAGTCTTGCCCCTCCTCGTTATCCAATCACACTATTTTCACACCTGTATATACATTCATATCGTTTTTGAGTAATCTAAGTAAATTTTTCAATTCAGTTCGAAAATATTTAAAATTTGAATGAATGACACAATATAAATAGAGAAGAGAGAGAGAGAGATTAAGAGAAATGTAGATGATTGTGTGTTCACCCAGTAGCTAATATTAAACCAGCACATGCACTTATTTTAACGGACCTTTTTCTAGAAAAAAACCATTTAGCAATAAGTTAGCAGTGTATTTAATTGATGTTAGCAGAGCACACTTAGTGATGTTAGCAGAGCACACTTAGTGATTTTAGCAGAGCACACTTAGTGATGTTAGCAGAGCACACTTAGTGATTTTAGCAGAGCATACTTAGTGATGTTAGCAGAGCACACTTTTCAATTTCAATCATCCATTGAAAATTATTTAACCTGTTCAAAAAGTTTGAAAATACTGTCTTTGTAAAAGCCGTATTTAATTGAAGCGTTAACGTGTGCGCCTTTGCCATACCACTCCTCCTATCATAAAGTCCAATTGTTCCACCGTAATATCGTCAAATCACGCAATTGGCACACTGCCACGTTGACGCATTGTTCAACTTTCATTGTCACGCTATCCCACTCTCATTACCATCATATCATGCTGTCCCATTGCCAATGATCTCATTTTGACCAATTGTCTAGCGCCTCATGCTATCATGTTATCCCACTGACATACCGCTGTTACCAAACTGTTTTATTATACCACTCTACATTGTTATATTGTTCCATTGTCAAACCGTCAGATTGTCTTGTTACTCTGTTGGCACATCGTCACGTTTGCATACTGTCCAATTGTCGTCACACTGTGAGGTAGTCAAACATTCCATTGTCATCCACCACATGCTATCTGTCATGTTATCAACATGTCAACTGTCAACAGCCATGTTGTCTTATGTCCCTTTATAAATCTGCCATGTTCTCATACTCTCCTATTGTTACAACACATGTTGACAAACAAACCCATTCTCAACCACCACATTAACATGGAACAATTATCACGCCTTCATTTAACTTTTATTTTTCTTTTGCCAATTTTCATCCTGTCCGATTGTCACACCGTCATATTTTCATATTGTTCAATTCCACATTGCCAAGTTATTATACTGTCCCATTTCACACCGCCCTACTTTTCATATTGTACAATTGTCAAATGTCTCAGGATATCCTATTGTCCAGTTATCAGTTCGCCTTGTTATTTGTATCTGTTATCGACCAATGTCTCACTACCAAGACACCATTCTGTCCCATTATCATATCGCCACCTTAAAATATTGTCCACTTTCCCCATTGTCCCATTATGACGACATCATATTGCCATATTGTCCAATTCCCACAGTACCAAATCTAAATGTTTTCCAATTTTCTCACCTCCAGGTTGCCATAAAGTTCATCCCACATGAATGAGTGAAATTGAATTGATGAGTGAGTTGTCACAACGCTCTAGTTGTCATGTTATCCAACTTTCTCACAGTCACTTTGTTGTAGTATCCCATTGTCTTATGTTGGACTGCCTTATTATCTTATGGTCCAGTCCTCAGACCACTACTTTGTCATTTTGTCCAACATTCACATCGTTCAACACATTGTTCAATTTATTGTCTAAGCGCCATGTTGTCATTCTACCCCAACGTCACACCGCCACTTTACATATTGTCTAATTTCCACGATACCACATCCTCATATTGTCCTATAGTTGTAACTTTCACCTTGTCATATAATCAAATTATCTCAGCACTACTCTCTCATACTGTCCCATTGCCGTCCTGTCTGTTTATCACCTGATGTCATTTTGTCCTTTTTCACACGGCCTCGTTTTCATACAGTTACATTGCCATGATACCCAATCTTTCCACAGCCAAGTTGTCATATCTCCCAATTGTCACATTCTCCTACTGTCATTCCTCCAAGTTATCATATTGACAAATTATAACATAGTCTTTCATAAAGCCATACTGTCACACTGTCATACTATCTCATTGACACATGGTCACATTGTCACACTGTCATACTATCCCATTGTCACATGGCCACGTTTTCATATAGTTACACTGTCATACTATTCCATTGTCACATGGCCACGTTGCCATACTGTGTCATTATCACACCGCCACTTTGCCATGTTGTCACACTTCATAATGCCCGTGTTTGTTATACTGTCCCATAACCCAAAACGGTGTCTTACTAATACACCTCATACTTTCCGATTTTCATACCGCCACGTTTTATTATATAAATTGTCTATTAAAATCCAGAATTCATACTTTAATTTACTTCACATTCCACTTGCCAATCTTATTTTTTTTTTTTTAAATTCCTTCTATATCGGCAAACACTTTATGTTGCTATAATTGAATTAAAAGTCATCAATGTATTTGGAATTGATTCTGTAGTGGCGAACATAAATAGCTCCTCTTCACCGCTCGGATCTAGATCTGCTAACAAATAGGCCTGCACTCTAATGGTTGTGACGTCATTACAATGTCTGGCAATATATAATTTTTATAATTACAAAAAAAAATCAGCTGTTTTATGTAGTACATCATATTCTCACCCGACAGAATTTTTTTTTATATATAATAAATTATTAAGATCATTCAAATTGAATAATTTAGTTAGAATATAGTAATGAGGATAAGTGATTTGTTCAAAAAACACACATACACACATTTGCATACAGTTTTGAGGTAGTTAGTAGAACCGGATAACTTTCCCACATATTGCCTTGTTTTTAGTTATGATGTCATTAAAAACGGCTGATTAAAGTGAACAGAGTTCCCACTGGTCTCTTCACCCATAGACGCATACACACTTTCCACATGCTTGTGGTTGAGGTAGTGAGTAATACTGGCTAACTTTTCCAAACTGATTCATTGTTGTTGGAGATGATGTCTCTAAACAGCTGATTAAAGTATTCAGTGTTGCCACTGCTCCTTGTGTTTAGTACTGTGATGACGTCACATTATTATAACATAAATACATTTATGTCTAAAAAACACTAAATTCTAAGATATTGCATTTTATAAATTTCTAAACTATAACTAGAAATATTTTCATTAAATAAGTTCTTACAATGTTGTTTACTTTTAATTAATACTGCCACTGAACGTAGTAATTTAATAAAAATAACAAAAACAAAATTCTATTGCTTAAATTATTAGAGAAGATAGAAAAATAATGTTGACTAATTATTTGATTAAAGTAGAGATATGTCTTAATGTTCCTTAGTTAATAAAATATACATTCCAAATTTTGTTGCTGAAGTCACACATCATCAGTACTGGTTTAATAATGGTGGTGGATGAAAAAAATAAAATAACATTATAATAAATAAAATGAAACAATAAAACATAATTAAATAAATTTTTACTGCAAAGTAAATACTGTCGAATCCGTGCTTCGCCAATGAATGTGTTTACTGCAAGAGAGACAAGGAATAGTTAAAATGCACATAAAGTTGATAATAAGAAAATTTACGCACATATAAGTAAGACGATATTCAAACTCATTAAACTCTATTAGTTGCTCACTATTAGTTTTATTGAGTGTTCCTATAAAGGAAAAGGTCAGTAAGAGGGAGGGTATCCTAGTACATATTTCACTATGTTTGCCAAGGCATCCCAAACCATTGTCGAACTGGTAACCCATGAGCTCAGTGCCTCTTAAAGGAGGAGGATGACTCTTTCCTGGTTACGATTGTTTATTTGGAGAGTGATAGACACACCTTCTAGTTGTGTGAATATCGCCTGGGAGATGCTGAAATCTTGCCCACTGACTTCGAATGTCTGATTCTAAATCTTACATTCCAGCCACAAGGATCAGGATCTACAACCCATCCATGACTTACCACCTATGGGGTGTCTGTGCCTTTCTCTTATGTGTTATTACAGATTTCCCTCAGTAAATGGTTTATTTCTTTCTAGAAAAGAAAACTTTTAGATTTTTATATATTTCCAAATTTGAATGTTCTTTGCCTACTCCATATTTCCAATAAAACAATAAATAAGTAAAAAGTACATTTTCCAAAGGAATGGGAATCTGTGACCAAAGAATTTCTCCGTTTTAAGCATATTGCTTTAAAAATGATCACCTGAGGTAATGGTGGCGCCACCTTCTCTTTCTGATTGAATTCATCCAAGTTAGATCTAGACACAATTTCTAGTTTCTGGCTGGGGTTTTCACCTTTACCATTCATATTTCGATTTGGCAAATAAATTGCTTTCAACTGTGCCTGCAAGAAATTAACAATTATTTTCTGCTCGGAGCATAATAGAATGCCTATGATTAAAAAAAAGAATTCAATAAAATGAGTGGCTAAAGTTATACTTTTAATCTCTAGTGAGTAAAAGTGAATTTTAATGTTTAAAGATCAAAAGCGAAAACAAGTTGTCAGCTTTCAGTTGAACAAATTTTAATGATTGGATAAAATTGCTAAAATATATTATTGGTATTAAACATTTGTTTAACGTTTTAATGTCAATTTAACAATAATTTAAATACCAGAAAACTTAATATCATTATGGTCAACATAAACCCAATGTTCTATAACCTTTCGGTAGGTAATTTTCTCCTTTTCAATGATAAAATTCTATTATGTAGAGGTTATCCTACACATTTTATTTCATTTCATATTCTTTTTTTAAGGTTTCTATTGTGGTGTAACGCAGCCATCTAGGAAAGAAAGCAGGTACCTCAAGTTCTCCTAGTGGCCGCTAGGAAGCGCTGGTGGCGCACTCTAGCTCTTTCTAGAAGAATCGAGAATCTTCCAAACCCTTCTCCATAGCTATAAAAGGTGAACACAGCTGAAGTCGAGAGAGTTTACAGAGATTCTTGTTACAAACGAAGTGTGCGTTTGTGAACAGTAAATAAAAAGTGAACTTTTGTTGGTTTAAACTGTGTATTAATTATTATTAAGTGATTTATTTGTAATTTATTGTGTGAAACAATAAATTGGTGTTTTTTTATTGAAGTTTAGAGTGTTTTATCTAAACGAACCCACTTAGAAGTAGTTGCAATAGCTAGTTCAGAGGGGAAAAGTTACAGTGGAAACAAATATAATATTTAAGACGATAGCAAAGTCCTTTTACAGCTCTTGCTTGCTCATATAGGCCTAATCTCAAGTGTGAAAAAGTAGTGCTTTACTTTTTTGTCAAGTTAACACTATTTGGAAAATTAACGAACCATAAACAGATTTGATTGCATCGATAGAGTTAATAGAAAATAGATCATTAATCTGATACTTATCAACAGTGCGATAGTCATAAAGTATATAATTACCTGCACCTGAGCTGCGATCAGTTCAGCAAAAATTTCTGCTGAAAATGGCATGCTGTTATTCTAGCTGAGAACAGCAGTAGCAATTCTGCGTAAACTTTGCAGTTCACAAGTTTTGATCTGCTGAAACAAAGAAAATGTTATAAATATAACTTGTTTCAAAAAGGCTGAACCTGACAATTGTAGGTTGATGCCTAAGGAGTGTTGTTGCGGTTTCAGGGACTTCTCTCAGGCATTGGTCGAATCTCTTATTGGGCAATGATTTGAAGAGACAACTCTTCGCCTGTTGTAGAGCTTGTGAGATCTGTCTCTTCACTTTTCCTCTGGGAAGAAACACCTTATATTTCATGTCAGATTGCTTGGAAGGTGAGGAAATTAGTTCCAAGTACTTGCACCTGAGCTGCGATCAGTTCAGCAAAAATTTCTGCTGAAAATGGCATGCTGTTATTCTAGCTGAGAACAGCAGTAGCAATTCTGCTAAACTTTGCAGTTCACAAGTTTTGAATCTGCTGAAACAAAGAAAATGTAAATATAACTTGTTTCAAAAAGGCTGAACCTGACAATTGTATGTTGATGCCTAAGGAGTGTTGTTGCGGTTTCACGGACTTCTCTCAGGCATTGGTCGAATCTCTTATTGGGCAATGATTTGAGAAGACAACTCTTCGCCTGTTGTAGAGCTTGTGAGATCTGTCTCTTCACTTTTCCTCTGGGAAGAAACACCGTATATTTCATCTCAGATTGCTAGGAAGGTGAGGAAATTAGGTTCAAGACCTTTTGTGGGAACAGGATGTCTGTGGAAGAGCGTAGGCTACTTCCGTTTAAGGTTAAGATCCGGACTATGGTGAATCAAGTCCCGAGTCTGGATTCTTGTTCTAGACCCGGTAGTTGTTATTATTCCAAAGAACAGTTACTGTTATTCTAAAGAATAATAACAGGGCCCAGATAGGCTTTGGACAGCATAGGGTTTGGTTACCTTTCCTCTTTTGAATAATAGTAATAATGTATGTAGGGAGAAGGAGGTTATAAGAAAGCACTAAATAAATAGAGTACTAATAAAAACGTTTAACTGGTGTTTATGAAAAATAAATGATTTAAGTGCTTAAATACTTTATTTAATGGTTAAATTTCTATGTTGTAAACAATTTGAATAGTTGCATGGGTGATGAGTAGAACACTACAATTGGCGACAGGGAAAAAATTTTAGTTCAAGTTTTAATTATATTCACTAAAAAAAAAAAAAAAATAGCAGATTTTAATGCAGGCCCATTAAAGGTTAACGATGATATGGAAGGTGTGGATTAGTCACGTTGGTATAGAGCATTCGAAATTTATACAGCTGCTCAAGGAGACACATAATATAAATATTATATAATATATAATAATATAAACATAAATTATTAAATTATGGAGGTTTGGCTTTACAAGATCTATACTACACGTTTCCAGCAAATGTTTTGGGAGTAGCGCCTGTACGTGATGAAACCACTGGTGAATTACAAAAAAGAGAATAAAATAAATTAATTGGGGAATTTAACAACATTTTATGAGCGATACTAATTCATAGTATATTCAGAGAAATGCATCAAAGCCCTAAGGAAACAGTGCCTCAATATGTTGCACGTTTACGACGGCAAGCTAATTTATGTGACTTTGGCTCAACGTATAAGAGCAATTGTGTGGAACATGCAATTCTTTAGAGTTGAGAAAAGAATTTGATAGCAAAATTCCGAATTCTACCGATCAGGCACTTACAATAGCCAAGCAGATGGTAACAACAAATACACACACCCAGACAATGGCTGTAGAGTCCCCTAAAATTAAAAGTCAACCATTGGTCCACCGAGTAAGAATAAATAAAGATACTAGCGTGCAATGGAAAAATAATGGTTTGTGTTATCGATGTGTAGGTTACGGTCATTTTAATAAGGATCTTAACTGCCCAGCGATTAACAAAGTTTGTAATAAATGCAAGTTGATTGGACATTTTCCAAGTGCTGTAAAACTAAAATGAAGAAAGAAGGCAATCAAGACACTAAAAGGAAACACATTTCCAGCAAAGCGCGGATAAGAACATTGGAGGAGAGTGAAGAATCTACTTCGGATTCATGTTTTAGCATTAAAAATGGGAGTGGTGATAATGTATGTATACCCATTTTATTTGGAGGTATTCCTCTTATAATGGATATAGATTCAGGAGCGAGTTGCTCAGTAATAGATAAATGGACTTTTGCATGTTTATTAAAGAAAAAAGCCAAATTTGATAAAGTAGAGCATTTACATACAAATGCAAAAAAGGTATATCCTTACAGCACCTTTAAATCATTAAATGTTTTAGCACAAGTGACAGTATCTAGTGAAGTAAGAGAAACAGCAGTAACGGAAGAGGTATATGTAGTTAAGGAAAAGGGTGTACCAATATTTGACAAAAATGTATCTGAAAAACTGGGAGTTTTGAAAGTAGGTTTGAATATTATTGAGGTTACATGTAAAAAAGTAGAAAAATCTAAATTGAAAGATGTAACTGTACAGATACATTTAGACCCTGGTAAAAAACCTATTTACCAACCACATAGTAGAATAAGATAACCACCAGTTGCTTTAGATAAGAAAGTAGAAAGTAAGATTTCAGATCTTCTAAGGAAGGATATTATAGAGAGATGGGACGGTCCAGTTACTTGGTGCTCTCAGCTGAGGCTAGTTTTAAAAGATAATCAAGAAATTCGTCTGTGTGTAGATTATAGAAGAGCGAATGAAGCTGTTTTAAAGGAGAAACAGACAATTCCTATTATAGAAGATTTTATTTCACAAATGTCTGGAAGTAAATATTTCACAAAATTGGACATTAAAGAAGCCTTTCACCATATTGAATTGGATCCATCAAGTAAAAAGATAACCATGTTTCAGAGCTCATAAGGTATTTACATATACAAAAGGCTTCCCTTTGGTTTATGCACAGCGCCAGAAATATTTCAGCGTATAATAGCAACGTTATTGGAAGACTGTGTTTATTGATGATATCTTAATTCATGCTCATACAAGCAAGGAACTGTTAAATCAGAGAACGTGTAAGGTTATAGGTATTTTAAATGAAGCAGGATTAGAATTAAACGAGAAAAAGTGCAAATATGATCAGGAAGAAGTGGAATATTTAGGGCATAAATTAAATGCAAAAGGTCTTTCTCCACTCGAGGGTAAAATAAAAGCAGTACTTAATTTTAGAGAACCTAAATCGAAGGAGGAGATAATAAGTTTTTTAAGACTTGTAAATTTTATTGGCAGGTATGTACCAGATTTAGCTACACTTACTTATCCGTTAAGGGAAATAATAAAAAAATGTACCTTTCGTTTGGAAAAAAAATCAAGCTCAAGCATTCAGTTTATTTAAGAGAGCTATAACAGATAGTAAGGCATTATTTTTTTATAACCCCGACACACTCACCAAAGTCATGGCAGACGCAAGTCCAACTGGTCCAGGGGGAGTTCTAATACAAAGAGACCAAGGAACCCCTAAAATCGTGGCGTATGCAAGTAAAAGTTTGTCAGATATGGAGAAGAAGTATTCGCAGACGGAAAAAGAAGCTCTTGCATTAGTGCGGGCAGTAGAAAGATTTAAAACTTATTTTTATGGCAAAGAATTTTATTTAATCACGGACCATAAACCATTAATTTATTTTTGGACCAAAATCATTACCTTGCGCTAGAAAAGAAAGATGGGTTTTACGACTGCAATCTTTTGATTTTCATGTGAATTATGTTTCAGGAAAATGTAATTTAGCAGATCCATTATCGAGACTGTATGAGGGGAGAGAAGTTATGTCTCTGCAAATAAACATTTACGCAGAATGTTCTACTCCTAAAGCTTTGGCAATTGAAGATATTGAAGTAGAGTCGAATAAGGATGAGGAAATCCAAGAGGTTAGGAAAAGCCTTTTAACTGGGAACTGGGCTTCTAATTATAAAGCATATCAATGCATTGAAGGTGAGTTGAGTGAAATAGATGGAATTATTATTATTATTATTTTTTTCTTGGGCGCATCAACTTCTAAGGTTATTAGCGCCCCTCAGTTTGTTTCGTTCTCCACCCGGTCCGCACAAGCTTGGATGGCACATATTCAACCCAAGGTTATTGAATATAGTACCACACATCCCCTCTTATTTCATCGATCATGTCGACGAGAGGGAGTGTGGATCTTTTGTTGTGCCATCCCTTTTTTAATTAAATCTTATTTAACTATCTTATTTAAATATAAATATTATATATTAACAATTATATATACAATAAATTAATATGAAAATTCTGGATCTATTTGTATCATTTAAATGTGGAACTTTTGCATGCAGATAAATAACGAATTTTATGTAATATAAGCAAGACACTATCATCAAAATGTATGTAACCTATCCTAAAGAGGCTATTTGCTTGCTGTAAACTATTCTGTTTTAGGTGTGCAGTACTTTTAACAAATATTCCTGCACACCCTTAAGTGAACTAGTCCTAATGTTAATCTAAACCTAATAGGGTTGAAATACTTTTATAAAATTTCTTTCAACCCCGAAATAAAAAACCTAAACTTAACATTCACCCTAACTTCTCGCCAATAAATACATTCACACATAAAAGCATTCTCGCCAATAAATACATTCTCGCTAATAAATACAATCGCACTAATAAATACATTCACTCCAGTAAATACATTCACACTAATATATACATTCATACGATGGGAAAGTACTCGATATTTCTTTCCCCTAACATAAAAAAGAACCAACTAATTGGGTGAAGTACTCGATATTCCTTCACTCAAGTTTAATTAACCTAACCTAACCTAGCTACTAACTTAGATATTTCTATACAAATTAATATCCTTTAAAAAATCAAATAGCCTCTTTATATAAGGAGAACCCTCTTGTAGAATAGCGCGCTTGTCATGTGGCAGGCCTGCCCTTTCTCTCTGAGTACGCAGAGCCTGACACCCTTCCAACACGTGCGCCACCGTTAGCCTTTCTCGGCATCGAGAACACCTCGGCCTTCTTCCGCCAATAAGGAGGTGCCCATGGGTCACACGTGTATGACCAATCCTCAGCCTCGTCAAAATCACAAAGTCATGCCGCGGGAAATTCTCGACTGTAATACTTCGCACACGTGGTTTAATCTTTAATCTTTTTGCTTATCCTGTCCCACTGACTTTGCCATTTCCTATTAATAATGCGTTTCATATATATTTGTAGGTCAGTTGGGCGAACGGGTCTGATTTATTCTGTTTGTGAAGAGGCAGCTCGCTTGGCTGCCTCGTCCGCCCTTTCATTACCGGACATGCCAATGTGGCCCGGCACCCTGGCGAACGTTACCCCTTGACGTGCGCTTAACTGCAGCAGCAAGCTGTAAATATCTAAGACCACTGGGTTTATCGAGAATCGGTCCCAGAGAGCCATTAATGCACTTAATGAGTCCGTCAGTATTAGCGCTTTTTTGTAATTTTTATTCTTGATTAATTCTATGGCCTGGCATATAGCAAACATTTCTGCCGTGTACATGGTTGCATAATGCGGAAGTGTCCAACTAAGGGTGACTCCTTCCGTGTACCCGGCGCTACCCACACCGTCGTCTATCTTCGACCCATCTGTAAAGATAGGTCGGAAGCCATAATAAATATTTAGAATTTCTAGTAATTTTTGTCTATAGACGACGGGAAGGGTTTCCTCTTTTTTATGGTATGCCAGGTCCATGCGGACGCTTGCAGAGGGTAATGACCAGGGAGGAGAAGACGCAAAGCCCCAACCTACCACCGGCCCAAGTTTTAATAATGGGAGCAATATTTAGGGCTTTACAGTCCTTACAAATATTCCATCAGGTCCTGGTGATGAATCCAAAGAAGTAGATTATAGCCTTATGAATCAACTGTAAATTTATGTTTACTATATCTGAGTTAATCGGGGACTTTTCGTAAGTCATTCTTTCCCTAGAATTGGCTTGCTCAAACGTCGTTTTAAAATGTTCTTCGATCTTGTGAAGATTAATGGGGCACAATTTTGGAGCTTTAGCGTTCATTATATCGTTAACAACTTTTTTCCTGCGATTGTGATAATTGTACTGGGCCAATTCGTATTGGTAAGCCTCTCGCCTGCGATCACGGGCCCCTTTACTAGATCGCACGGGGTTAGACACTTGTCCTGCGCCCTTTCCTGAGATTCTCATTGTTTTGTTCTTATTTCTCAGATTAAAGTATCTTACATTAGGATGTTTAGGCCCAGGGAGGTTTTGGTTGGCTTTCCGCACAAATTGAAGAAAACCCGATACTCTCGAATCGAATTCCTCAAGTTTAATATCCCCGACATCCTTCAACGTCTCGCTAAAGAGAGTATGCCATTGTTTTATTTCTTGCAGGATAGTGGGATCATCAAGGGGTTGATTCTTAACAGGCCCCTTTGACTTGAGTATATTGTCAATTGAATTTTATTAGCTTCAGTAGGATGTTTCTTCGAAACGTGCAGTCGAACTCCTCTCTGATTCTTGAAGGTAAGGCTACATAAATGGCATGTTTTACCTTTACTTTCTAAGTCTGCCGAATCCAAAGCATTACAGGATTCCACATTAATTATTGAATTTTCAGAGGTGCTGATATCTATCTTATTAGGCTCTTCATTTAGGCGCGGTGAACGGAGGAAGACATCTTCAATAGGAACAGTCTTTCCCATTGTTAGACCAGAATCTTCAGTCCATTCCACAGATACGTGAAGTCTATCATTAGGGCTACTAGGACTGCTGACATTCATTAATGATGTAACTACCGCCTTTTGACAGGGACCACCAGTTCTGAGGATCCAAACTGTCTGACCAATCGCCAACTGTCTGACCAATCGCCAATATTTTCTCGTTCTCTTTCATTTTGAACTATAAGTTCAATACTAACTAGAACTGTACTAATTTTCCCCTTAAACCTGCCTACTGCAGTCCAATGGAACGTTCTAGGCCCCACTACCACACTTTTACTACTTTCACACGTTCCACTCAACCAATAATTTCGAAACTTTACACACACAAAGAAAACCCTTTAAAACACACGCACGCAAAAAATCACGATAAAATATTGCGTATGACCCGCTTAAAAAACTACACAAACACAGAGCACGCTTAAGCGATGTTTACACGTCCACTGCAAGATGGCGACCTCCCATACTAATGAAGATGAAGTGCGAGTAGCTATGATTAGAGACTTAGGTAATAGTGTGAAGGACGCGCGGGTCTTTGTTACCAAAGCTAATGTAAGAGAGCAGAGGACAGCGATTGTAACCATTAACGAACATAAGGCAGAGGAGCTTCTAATGAAGGACAGAATTAGAATTGGCTGGATAAATTGTAGAGTGAGGAAAAGAACAGTAGTTGTGAGATGTTATGCATGCTTTGATTATGGACACCGGCAGAATGAGTGCAAGGGCCCAAATAGGCGATCAGAGGGAATATGCGTTCAGGGAGATCGGTCATTTTAAGAAAGAGTGTAAGTCGGAACCAAAATTTTTCTTTTGTGAAGGCTATAGAATAGACAAGGAATTTTTGAAGCACGCTGCTGGGTCCAGAAATTGTGCTATTTTCCGAAAAGCGTTGGAGAATGCCCGGAAGACTAAACAGGAATGAGGGTGCTGCAGGAAAACATACATAGGAGCTTTGTGGCGGAGCGCTATTAGATCAAATCAGCGTAGAAAGCGAGATTGATTTATTCATGATCAGTGAGCAATATAAAGACCGCGACAGTCCAACTTGGTATACAGATACCTTGCATACAGCAGCCATCTGGATACCTGACACCAGGAAGGTATTTATAGAAGACTCGGGAATAGGACGAGGCTTTGTTTAGATCAAGTGTGATAATACTTATTTTGTTAGCTGTTATTACACTCCAAACGAAAGTATCCAAACATTTCGGGATAAGATTGACAACTGGAAGACACGATCCAATTGTGGAAAGGACATGTGGTACTCGCAGGAGATTTTAATGCCAGAGCCCCGAATTGGGGGATGACTAATCTGGATAGCAGAGGTAGGTATATTTTGGATATGATGGCGAGACAAAGGCTGGTGGTGGCAAACATTGGTAATACCCCCACGTTTAGAAGACCTGGGCAGAGAGGATCTATTCCAGATATTACTCTGGTATCTGAAAATAAGATGTGCCGATTAAAAGACTGGAGTGTTTTGAATGAATATGCAGGAAGCGATCATCAGTATCTCTTTTTTGAATTTTTATCAAGTTCGGGATCTGATAGGGATTATAACTTACGAATAGGATCAAAAAAGCTACAGTGGAACCTAGCAAAATTAGATGTAGCAGCTTTTACTTTGATGCTGGAGCATGATACAACGGGCCAAGATGAGAATCATGAATCTGCCGAAAGTCTCGCGGACACTATGATACTTGGTATTCAGAGAGCCTGCGATGCGGCAATGCCAAGGAAAACTTCGAGGTAATAGAGCACCAGCATACTGGT
Organism: Triatoma infestans; assembly: GCA_011037195.1. NCBI lineage: Eukaryota > Metazoa > Arthropoda > Insecta > Hemiptera > Reduviidae > Triatoma > Triatoma infestans. The sequence goes on along the minus strand of JAAEAF010003229.1, from coordinate 73,968 downwards.
GGACAGACGAAATTGCTCGATAAGGCGTATATGTTTCAGGATAAGACGAAGGGTAACCAGAGGTAGAAGAAGAAACAGTGGTTGCACTATACCAGAGCTGAACGATTATAAAGCCTCCATAAGAGAACTAAAACACGCCATTACAATTAGTAAGCGTCTCAAATGGGAGGAATTATGCAGAGAGATTGACTTGGATCCTTGGGGTAGGGGATACGAAATTGCAACGCGCAATTTGGTAATCAGAAGCCGATCCCAAATTGGGCGCTAGTCAGACGAAGGATATTGTCACTAAACTGTTTCCAACTCGACCTGGGAGGTCTCGCTTGCAAGAAGTGCACCCCACGGAGACTGTACCCCTGTTTACGTCAGAAGAAATGATTAATGCTGTGGGTTTACGGAAGAATAATAAAGCCCCTGGACCAGACGGATTCCTGCCGACATTCTTAAACTGGCGGCTAATGTTTGTCCCCAGATGATGCTGAGGGTGTACAACCAATGTCTACTGGAAGGTAACTTCCCGAAGGCTTGGAAGATACAAACCTTGTAAGCCTAGAAAGGGAGATATATAGTCCACTGTGCCTTTTAGATACAGCTGGCAAACTTTTGGAAAGAATGATTAAACCCCGATTGTGCGACGCGATTAGGAGTGCTGGCGACCTCTCTGAACATCAACATGGATTTAGAAGAGGCCGGTCTACAATAAACGCGATCGAAGAGGTAGTGAGTGCCGCCCGCGCGATAACCCAAAGTAAACAACATCCAAGGCCGATTGTATTACTAGCGACCCTCGACGTGAGGAATGCTTTTAACTCGGCGAGGTGGCCTGACACGCTAATGGCCCTGGAAAGAGAATACCAAAATACCTTCTTAGGCTAATAGACAGCTATCTATGGAAGAGAAAGCTTATAGGTGAGTCTAAGGATGGTCGATGGCAGTTAGAGATCACAGGTGGTGTTGCGCAAGGATCCGTATTGGGCCCGGAGCTATGGAATGCTATGTACGAAGGTATACTTCGTATGGAAATGCCGCTCGGCACGCACTTAGTAGGTTATGCTGATGATGTTATTGCTGTAATTTCAGCAAGGAATATCGACATAGCGCAACTTAGACTGAACCAGGTGATGCGGCGAATAAAAGGTTGGTTAGACGAACATGGTCTAGAAATTGCTACAGAAAAGACGGAGATTTTGCTTGTCACGAGAAGACATATAGAGACAGAGATATCGATGGTGTCGATCCATTAGTGATCAGAATCAAGAAAACGGTTAAATATTTAGGTCTTCATCTGAACTCAAGGCTTTCGTTCAGAGAACATCTCAAAACCGTAGCATCAAAAGCCGAAAGGACAGTTGCGGCGCTGAGCAGAGTTATGAGTAACGTCAGGGGGCCCTGCTCGACCAAAAGAAGATTGCTGATGTCCACAATAAATTCAATTATGTTGTACGGCTGTGAGATTTGGGCCGAGAAGATGGAAATCGCCAGGCACCACAAAATTTTGCTCAGAGTTCAGAGGCGTGGAGCCTTAAGGATTACCAGTGCATACCGAACGGTCTCAGGGGTAGCGGCCATGGTTATTGCAGCATTTGACTTGATGGCAAGAGCAAGGCAGATCAGGTATATTTACCAGCGAGACCTGGAAGGCTCCGAGGCCAAGAAGCAGCTGCTGTTTGGCTCAATGAAACATGGAGGACGCGACTGAGAAATGAAAACGGGGGCAGATGGACCGCCAGAATCATTCCTGATCCCGTCATCTGGGCCTCAAGGAAGCATGGCGAGGTAGATTTTTACTTGACCCAGCTCCTCTCTGGACATGGGTGTTTTGCTGCCTATCTCCAACGTATAGGCAAAAGAAACTCCAGAGCTTGCATATACGGTGATTCAACAACCGACGATGTCTTCCATACTTTCTTTGAATGTGTTAAATGGAGAGAAAGCAGAGCAACCCTCGACGAGACCGTTGGACAGCTCTCCCCAGATAATTTGTCAGAGAAGATGCTAATGGAGGTTAATAATTGGAACCATATCTCGAATATGGTACGCACAATTTTAACGGAGAAAAGAAGAGATTTGGAAAGGAATGGTGCAGGTAGATAGATGAGAAGTTATGGGGCGTCCACCCGAAGTAATGCCGTGAGACGGTTCCGGGTCGGATACTACGCTCGTTTGGATGAGGTTTTTTTTTTAGTGGGGGCAGGCCCCACACACCCGACGCAGTCGGAAGGTGCGCAGGCATTTTTCCTCCTCCAAAAAAAAAAAAAAATTATTATTATTATTATATTTATTATTATTATTATTATTATTCCCCCCTGTGGTTCCGTGGGTAGAATAGAGCCACGTGTCTCCCGCTTGACGTAAGAGGCGTCTAAAGGGGCAACTGACAGTAGACCTGATACCTTTTTCTCCCTTTCCTAATCTCCGTCCCTTCCTTCTTCCCCACCTATCCTTGTTTCCCATCTGTTTTGCCTGCCTTTTCGGTCCATTTTAGCGCTGGGGGTGTTCCCCTTGCTGGCGGCTTCTTTTGCGCGGTGGGCCCTCGGGTGGAGGGTACAGCCTAAAAACTGGGTTCTACACTTGCGCTCCCAGGCCACCGGACAGTACATTGGCCCGGGTCGGAGTAGCCTTCATGACCTGGCTGCCTTATCATCCGGTGTATAATCTCGTTGGCTGTGGTAGTTCCGGATGGCGTCCGGATTAGGGACCTGCCGCAGTTGGGGGGGGTCTGCCAAGGTGAAACTCGCTACAAGTCGACAGCGGAATATTAGTATGGATATTAAGGACGGCTTGTGTGAAATAGAGGAGTCGGTGGAGGTGGTGGAATCTCTAAGAGGTTTCTGGGGGGTAGCGCTGCAGCGACTAATTAGGTTGCAAGGAAGGGTTAAGCCACCAGGGAGACTGGCGCAAGTGGCAACTCAGACGCCACCAATGTCTAGGCCAGCAGCCACATTTGATAAGAAGGCTGCCCTTGCGGAAGGAGGAATACTGGAGGCAAGAAGCAGTAAGGACTCGTCCTTAAAGGAATGGACTGAAGAAGAGGCGAGAGCTCCAGAAGGCTAACGGCCAACAGGTAGTAGAAGTAGAGTCACCTGGTGTAAAAGAGCAGCCTGCTCAGACAAAGGGTAGGAAGAAGGAATGAAATAAGAACAAGACCAGATGAAGCCCAGCCTAGATGCTCTGCTGATTAAGCCGGCTGAGGGGAAGCCCTATGCTGAAGTTTTAGGAGAAATTCGAGGCAAGGTTAAACCAGAAGAACCGGAAACAGAGGTAAGGTGTATCCGGCAGACTAGATCTGGTGATAACCTGGTTGAACTAGGGCGTAATACGAAAGACAAAGCTGCTTTTGAGACGGCTATTAATAGCATTCTCCAAGAGAAAGCGATAGTCCTGCAGCTGGAGCCCAAAGCCTCAGTGGAGATTCGAGATCTCGACAGCCTCTCCACAGAGGAGGAAGTTAAAGAGGCAGTTAAACACCACTTAGGAGAAAATGCCGAGGACACAAGAGCCCATCTTACCAAAGCAAATAAAAGGGGTTTGAAGGTAGCAGTCGTGCAACTCAATTTGAAGGGGGCCAGCGAGCTCGCGAATGATGGATACATCAAGATTGGTTGGTACGCTGCAGAGTTAGGAGAAGAGCAGTAGTGACGAGGTGCTACAGATGTCTTGGGTTCGGGCACGTCGCAGGAGTTTGTATGGGCCCGGGCCGTAGCCCTGCTATAAATGCGGCGAAACGGGCCACATAGCGATGAACTGCACAGGGAAAGGAAGTTGCCTGCTCTGTGCGGAGAGGACCTTTTCTCCGGAAGCATGCCAGCAGCTTCCCGGATCGGGAGCGTGTGTGGTGTTCCGGGAGGCTTTAGCGCATGCTAAAAAACTAATTGTCTGATGAAGATCCTTCAGGAGAACCTCAACAGGAGCAGGACAGCTGACGCCCTCCTCAGTCACTTAACCTCTGAGAAAGGGTCGGATCTGATGTTCCTTAGTGAACAATACCGGGATCGAGACCCGCAATCCTGGTTCAGTGACCTGCTTGGGACGACAGCAATTTGGATCACTAGATCTCAGGCATGGCTGGTAGGATATTGGTGGTGGGTGACTTCAATGCCAAGGCAGTCGAGTGGGGGATGCTGTCATTGGACAGGAGGGGTAGGCTTACTCTGGAGATGGTTGCCAAAACGGGGCTTGCCGTTCTGAATGTCGGTTCGACATCAACCTTCCGACGCCCCGGCTACACCGAAACGATACCGGATATCTCCTTGGCCTCTGAGCGATTGGCGTCGCGAATCGAGAACTGGGCAGTAATAGAAGATTATACCGGGAGTGACCACCAGTACATCACATTCGAAATACGCAAGAGGACTTGCGCTAAAGTCTGGAAAATCAGGAGATCTACCCGAAGTGGAATCTGGACAGGATGAATATAGAGCTATTCTCCGAAGTTCTTAGCTGTGGAGAAGCCCAAGTGAAAGGTATGGTGACTGAAGGGAAAGTGGGAGCTGAGGCCGTCGTATCCTCAACCATGGCGCTTATTGCTGAGACTTGCCAACAGTCAATGCCGCGGAAGAGGCCATGGCACGGTAAGAGTCCTGCTTACTGGTGGACGCCGCATATCGCAAACCTACGGAAGGAGTGTGTCAGACAAAGAAGAAGAGCCCAACGAGCTGGACGCCGACCAGACGCCAACTTACGCTCGATGGAATATAGAGCCGCAAGACGAGAGCTACGACACGCAATCTTCGAAAGCAAGAAGCGGTGCTGGGAGAAACTGAAAGAAGAAGTGGATATGGATCAATGGGGACTTGGTTATAAGCTAGTGTCACAGAAATTAGGAGCGTTTAAGAAGCAGGCAGTAATGGATGTGTCAACCATTGAAAACATAGTGAGGACGCTTTTTCCTTCACATGTAGAGCGGAGGGTGAGGGACTATGGTGATGTAGGGGATTTTCCCCTGCTCACAAATGAAGAGTTGGAAAAGGCACTGCGCTCTTTAAAAAACAGGAAGGCTCCGGGCCCTGACAGGATTCCCAACGAAGTACTAAGGATTGTAGCGCAACAGAATCCCGGATTATTGCTGGGAATGTTCAACGCTTGCTTGAAAGCTGGAGTGTTCAGCTCAAGATGGAAATAGCACGCCTGGTCCTCATCAGTAAGGGAAAGGGTGACCTGCAACCTTCGTCATTCCGGCCCTTATGTATGTTGGACAAAGCAGGAAAATTGTACGAGAGGCTTCTACGAGAGAGGTTAACGCTAGCGATCCTAGCGGCAGGAGATTTAGCTCCGAAGCAGTATGGTTTTAGGACTGGGCGATCCACTGTGGATGCGATAAGCTAGCTTGTTAGACTAGCTAGCTTGTTAGACTAGCCAAGCTAGACTTGATAGACTAGCCAGTTCAGAGGCTGGGTGCATTAAGGATCGCCTCTGCGTATCGCACTGTGTCCGAACCTGCAGTTATGGTTGTGTATGGGAGTGATCCCCATTGCATTCCTCGCAGGGGAACGTAAGAGATTGTATGACAGGAGGGCGGAAGGAAGAAAAGAAATACTCTCCAGGGAAGAACGAAATCGAACCTTCCGGAACTGGCAGGTCTCCTGGGAGAGCGATCAGCGGGGTCGATGGACTGCCAAGCTAATCAGGGGAGTTAAGGAATGGGTGAGAAGACCGCATGGAGAGGTAGACTTCTACCTCACCCAACTTCTGAGCGGGCACGGATATTTCAGGGCGTACCTGAAAAGAATGGGGATGGCTGAGGAGGACGAGTGCTTATCAACTTGGCAATAAGTTGATATTATTATTATTATTATTATTATTATTATTATTATTATTATTATTATTACTGTGTATGGTCCTGGGGCCCCCCTCCAGAGCTCATCATGCTTACTGCGAAGCCAATCTCTGAACGCTGCACGAATCGCTCCGCCGGCTATCTCCAGGACAGGTTCTAGACCATTGAACGAGTATTTGCCCCGTTCCTGGCCAGTTGATCAGCTGTCTCATTACCCTCAATACCTGCATGTCCAGGCACCCATAACAGCTGTACCTTGTTATGCCTGGAAAGGTCTCGACAATGCCTCTCGAAATTCCTTAATTAGGGATGAGCTGGTTCTGTAAGCCTCTAGCGCTTTCAGTGCAGCCTGACTGTCCGAGCAAAAGCGTATGACTTTGCCCCTTTGGGCTCTACGCAGGTACTCCTCGGCACAGACCTTAATGGCAAACATCTCAGCCTGGAATACTGTGGAGTATCTGCCCAGCGGCCTCTCAATAAGTACCTGCGGGCTCACTCCACACCTCATCTCCAGTTCCGCAGTCCATCTTAGTACCATCTGTGAACCACAGAGATCCTGTCCGGTAGCGTTTTTCCCACCCCTAAGATCATTTCGCCCTAGAGCCTAGGAACACCTGAAATGGAACCTTCAAGTTATATGTTGGACAGGTGTTATCCTGGGCCATGCTTAACACCGTGCCCGGGTTGACTTTTAGTACTATGCCCAAATGTTTAGCTAAGGAGCCTCTCTGTCTTCAAAGACCATTGTTGCGCAATCTGTATGAACTGGCCCTTGCCTCCGCTTGCACCAAAAGGTGCAGCGAAGTCAGCCCCAGCAGCACCTTTAACCAGCAGGCGGAACACTTTTAAAAGCCCCCGTAATAAGTAAGCACGCCAGCCTTTGTACCCCGCTGAGGCATTTTCTGGCTGTCTTCTGCTCAGTTTTAGCCACCATACCACCGCCCCATAAGTTATGACCGGTATGATAGCCCGGGTATAAATCCAGTGGGTCATCCTTGGAGTTAACCCTCATGACTTCCCACAGGCCCGTGTAGCACCACGTAGCGACTTTTTAGCTTACTGTGCTATATATTCTAGATGTGCGTTCCATGTGAGCTTAGTATCCAGGATAACTCCAGGTGCTTAACCCTGTCTGCCAAATCCAGTATCTTCCCGAAGAAGGACAGCGCCTTATATGCCTTAATGGGCCTTCTCCTGGTAAATGGTACGAGAGTGGTTTTCTGCGGGTTTACCCCAAGATCCACTCTCCTGCACCACCACTTTATGCACCCAAGTGTTTCCTGAAGGAGTTCCCCGACTATGGGTCAGTGCCTACTCTGGCTACCACCACTATGTCATCGGCGTAGCCCAGCACGGAACATCCACTGTCACTAAGCTCCCTCTATAGTTCGTCCACAACCATGCACCACAGAAGAGGGGAAAGAACACCTCCCTGTGGGCAGCCCCTTGTGGGCGTAATCTCTAGCGAAGGTGGTCCATTAAAATCAGGACGCTACTTATTTGTGGTAGTAGACTATTTTAGTCGTTTTGTTTAGGTAGAGATTACAAGCAGTATTACCGCTGACAAAACAGTTAGCATGTTACAAGAAATATTCTCAACGTATGGTTTACCAGAAACAATTATCGCAGATAATGGGTCACATTTTACAGCAGAGATCTTTTCAAGATTTTGTGAACAGAACAACATACAAGTAAAGCATATGATTCCATATTGGCCGCAAGCAAATGGCGAAGTAGAACGTCAGAACAAGAAATTATTGAAAACTTTAATTATTGCCCAGACAGAAAATAAAGGCACAGCGTGGAGAGAAGCTTTAAGAAACTATTTATTTCAATATAGGATAACACCACATGTTGTGACTGGAGTTTCACCAGAGAATTATTCTTTGGGAGACGTCTGAGAGATAAAATACCATCTTTTATGCCAATTACGAAGCTTAGCAAGAAGTAAGTGATAGAGACCTATTAAACAAATTTAAAGGAAAAGCGTACAGTGATTCAAAGAGAAGGGCAACACCAAATGACATCGAAGTAGGAGATGAAATGTTGAAAAAAAACGAAAAGAAAGGGCGTAAGCTTGATCCTAACTTTGAGAAACAAATATACACAGTAGTTTCAAAAAATGGTTCAGCCATCACAGTAAAGTCCCCTGAAGGAGTGCATTACAAAAGAAATTCAATTTTCTTTCGGAAATGGGAAGAAGATTCTGAGGAAATAGAGGAAGAGGATACTGGAAGAAGATAGGGATAGGACTAAATTAAAGCCTAGGGCAGATTTAGATCAACTAACAGGACGGGAGTATGATCGGGCGATGAATGATAACATTTAACATTTTGTTTTCTGTTTGTAGTAATAATAATAATAATAATAATAATAAAAAAAAATAATAATAAATAAAATAATTTTTTTTTTTTAAAAAGAAGGGAGATGTAGTGTATGTAAGAAGCAGTGAGAACATAGAGCAGAGGGAGAAGGAGGTTATAAGAGAGCAATGAATGGTAGTACTAATAAAAACGTGTAACTGGTGTTTATGGAAAATAAATGTTTTAAGTGCTTAAATACTTTATGTAATGGTTAAATCCCTATGTTGTAAACAGTTTGAGCAGTCATGAGTGGTGAGTAGAACACATGGAAGTTCTCTGAATATGAATAGAAACATTGTCCAATGGTTTGTACGTTGTTTGTACAATGTAAGTTGGTGTGGATGTGTGTGCGAAAAGTACTGAAAAAGTAAAAGCATCACAAACAGAGAAATCTCGTACTTGACGTTCAGTTAAGGTACTCATTTGAATTTGTCAGAAAGGTTTCATTCAAAATCCATCAACCGAAGTGCAACTTACTGGATTTTTTTTTCCTTCTATTTGCGATTTTCTCTATAAAACCCGAATGCTTTTCCTTGAAATTCGCATACTTATTACACACCTGTAAGCCTACTACTTATTTTTGGAGAGTTCTCAGGGATTTTCTCTAAAACGCTGCTTTAGGAAAATGTACAGTCACTGGCGTAAATAGCGTTATGGTGTTAGAATACACCGGCCTTGGGCTTCCAAGAGGACAAGGGGCCTCCAAGGACCAAGACCAATTTTTTTTAAACATTACAAATATAAATTTATACAGATTATTATTCCGTTATTCGACTAACAACACTTAAAAAAAAACATGAAATTCATGTTATGCAGTGGGGGGTATCTTGTTTAGACTCTTAGTCTTAACTGTCTGTCAGTGTAAGCTTGGTTCTATATCTGAGTGTATAGTGCCTGCCACCTTTATTTAGTGAACTTGCCAAGCTTTTGAAATATTTATCCATGAAATCAGTGAGAAGTGTAGTAGAAGAGAGGCGTGTGCATGTTTCACACCAAACTGTTTTATATAGAGAATAAATTATAATCATATGGATTTTATGTTAGATTCAACATTTCTGTTCATAAATTTTGCATCTGATATTAAATATTTAATCTAGTTTTAGGGTCGTAGGGAATTTAGTACTAATTCTTTATAAATAATAATATCTGTGTTCATTTGGAAAGTGTAAAGTTGCAGTGAGTGATTGATGACGGAGGGTGGGGGTACAGCCTATAAGCTGCACGTTGCACCCGAGTGGACTGTCTGTTGCCATGGTCACCGACGTGCTCATGGATTCACTCAGTCTGTTGCCCTGGATATATACTTGGCCGATCGAAGCTGTTCACCTCAATATCTAGATTTTATGTTTTTACTTTCATTACTGCTGGAAAAGCAAGTACTCGGACATAACAAACATTTGGAAATAAAGTTGTCATCGCAAATACAAAGTAAAAAGTATAAACATACTTTTGAGGTCCTCTGAGAACGAAACTAGTGTGATCCGACTGTAAGACTACAGTCACTCGTTGATCTGAAGTAACTGGTTGATCAGTTTTCTTCAAATAGGAATATTTACCAAATATTCAGCCCAACAGGAATACACTTTTGAGGGAAACATGACCCCAAAAACTTCACGAAAATTAATTTGGTTGGCAAAAATGTTCAAAATTGTGAACACCAACGTGATTGGTATAACCAAGACTAAAGAAACCTCTTGTCTTTATGAAGAATTCGGTAGAAAACTGAAAAGAAACGTTAGTGAATTTGATATCCGACCAACCGATTTTCTTCAAACTTGGACTTTTGGCAACACATTTATTTAATTCTTGTTAACATATAATCGTTAGAAACGTATAAATTACTTTTTGGACTCATAGGTCCACAAAAAGAAGGTGAATTTTTATTCAAAAATAAATTGTGTGTTCAGTAAACTTCAAAAAAGAGAAATCATAGGAGGTACAAACAGCTAATGTTAAGCTTTATTTGTGGATCCTATACCCTGGGCTTGTGGTCATGTCGGTTAACCGGACTTTATTGAATGTTTCTTTCATTTTTCGTGATTTTCTTGGAAGTGGCAAAGGTTTGTCTTAAACCTAACGTACCTTAGTAGGTATTTGTTTAGTAACAAATAAAACTTCAACAATTTTTAACTCTATACATTTTCAAGATGTCGGAATTCTGGACGACTGTTAGGTAGGCTTGCTTTAAAATTGCAGTGTGAATATATATTATTGATTCCACTATATATAAAGGCAATTCACTGTTTTGTAAACATACCCAGCCTGAACAAACTCATTAGAATGTTATATCAGGAAGTTGTGACTTTTTACTTTCTCTTATTTATAATTAAAATTTGTTTATAAAACAAGCATTGGCTGGGGCCAAAGAAAAACCATTCAACTTTTAAAGTTTATTCCATCGCCGTTTCGGACACCTTTGGTGCCCTTCCTCAGGATCTACATTTAAAAAAAAGAAAGAAACAGAAAAATTACAAATATGTAGTAGAAACAACAGAAGCATTATAGAATAGATCTGTTTCCTTGGCCACAGTCAACATTTTGCTTGTTTTATTAACAACCGCCAAAATATTGTTTACAATTGTTATGCTTGTAGTGTTAGTCGGCCGATGGAAGTAGATGTGTAGGAGAATGGTGTGAGGTTCGGTATTTTAGCAAATTGTGTGTGTGTGTGTGTGTTTTGTGTTTTTGGTGTAAGTGAACAAATTATCTCAAAAACAAAAATTTCAGCAAGTTCAAACTTCAAATTCATTTAGTTTAGGTTCCACAGCTTCTCGAACCTATCTTTAACTGTGCATGTTAACAACTCACATCACTTTTATTTAAATCTTTTTTCCTAGGAGAATTAATTTTATGTACGATTTGAGAGAGTTCCAAAATGTGCAATGTAGGTTCTACTAATTGTATAATATTAAAGTACACCCAATATTAAGGTCCTATAACTACAAATTAAAGAAAAGGTCAGCCGGAGATGCGAATTTATAGTTTTTGGAATGTTCTAGAATGGACGATTGTGATGCGATTTCTAATCAAGTTTTCTATATGATCTTGGAATGGTGGCTGTTCTTTGTTTTTAATTTAATTACACATTTCAAGATTACATTTGTGCCACTCTGTCAATTTCTGAATCGGTTTATGCGAAATATAGATTTTATGTAAAATTCGTGGAAGGTGATAACAGTTCATATGCCCCCAGGACAGATACTGATTGTGCAAAAAGTATTAAAGCAAATCCGTTCGGCTGGCTAGGAATCGGGCACTCCAAATTCTTGCCGATAACAGCCAAGTGGCAGTGCATACCTATATTTTCCTGATGTGTTCTATAAATTGTTTAATACTACAAATGTTTCAACCAAGAACCATTTGATCATAAATCTTGCAAATTTCAAATATTTTGTGCAAAAGATTTATACAAATCAAGATTTGTTCTCTGCCAGATGTGTATCTATTTTCCGAGTATTACGTAACTTCTCAGCTTCCATTTTTATGCGTATCTGAGAGCATTTCAAAATGGTAACTGCGGAATACTAAATAAACTGATAGGGGAAATGTTGATGTGTCTTTCACAGACTTCTATTTGGCATGTGGTTAAATGTGTGGTGATACACAATATGTTTAAGTAGATACGTTACCAGAACGCTCGTTAGCCACGTCACACAACGTCATGGCACTCCACCAAAACTGTATTTTAAACTTACCTCATCAACAGCACCCAAGATTAAGCCAAGATTCCGCCCCTAGCAAGTAAAAGAAAGGATCTTCCTAGAATTGTAGAAGAGAGGGCTAAATCAGTCATACTATAGTTTTACATCAGTTTAGCAACAGTATTTACCAGTGTAACCAGCATGCTGTCACAGCACGCTACTCTATTTTAGTCAAGTGTTGCAGCATTTTCAAAAAGTTTGTTTCACTTGTTGCTAACAACAAGATCGGGAGTTAGCTATGGCCTAAACAAAACACATTACAGATCTCCTATAGAGGGTTTAGGGGATCCACAATAGACCTCTAAATGCAGGTTGCAGTGAAATGAGGCTCGCCCTCCCCGTCTGTCAATCTAATCTGATCTCTTATAGGGTATTTTGATATGAGCAGACATCTCTCAATACTTCAACAATTTAAGGTTTAGGTCATTATCAGGCGGTGGAACTCAACTTGAACTTATCAGAGTGATGAACAATGAGGGCTGTTGAAGTGAGGTCAGATGGTGTGGCTGTTCATCCACGACTAGGACGGAGTGACATCCCAAGGACCTCTTCTGAGGTCAATGAACTTGTAGCAATTTTGGCATTCTGTTCAGCTTTTTCCAATGAATGTTATAGTCTATTTTTACAAACTAAACAATCTATTGTAATAGAAAGGTGAAGCTTATTTTCCTAAAATCTTTAATAAGTCTCATTTTTCCTTAACTGTAATAGCAATAATAACTATACATTATTATAATAATTGTATTATAATAACACGTTACCAAAAGCGGTCACCATTTAAATAGGCATTTTTATAAAATTAATAACATATGATTTAAAATTAAATCATAAAACTGGAAATTGTGAAACAACACGACTTTTTATAAAGTAATTGTTCTCATTATTATAAATGATGAATTTTCTCTAAATTTGCATTTTTTTATTAAATATTTAGTTGCCTTCGATATTATATAGATGGGATGGCAATGGATCTACACTATCATGAACTAGCTCCCCCGCTCCCTAAAACTTAAATCACTTGATTTTTTTTTTTGAGAGAGAGAATTCAGAAACTTTTTAGTTGCAAGCAAAAATCTTTTTTAACGAGCAGTTAATAAAGCGAGTTACAAGAACCTACTGATGCTTGTCCAGAAAATCGAGCAAAACTAAAAAAAAATCCCGGAAATTCACATTTCGGTCAAGTTACTTTTATCAACCAGAACTTTTTTTAAGTATATCTTTATTTCTGCTAATATTGTAGAATAGTAGAAAAATACATAGAAATGCTACTTAATAAGGATGAATGTGTTCTTAAGCAAGCATAAGGTTGGAAGCTAGATCTTGGACCTCCAAATACCCCCTCTAAAACCAATTTTTGCAGAAAATGGTTTCAAATGAAAATGACGGTCCTCCCTCTGCATGTCAAACAAAAAACCGTTGGAGCTGTTTTGGAGAAAATGCCAAAAAGAGGAAATCTATTAACTAAAGTAATATTTCCTATTACCGATTTTGACCAAAATTTATTGTGGAGGTCCCCCCCCCACCACTGGTTCGGCAAAGTTAGTATTTGCTTGATTTTGAATTAAGCTGTTTACTGTCTCTCTCAGACACACACGCATACACACACACTGGGGGGGTACCATTCCCCTCCTATTCCAACACTTCTAATTGATAAATTGTGGGTTACACACATGACCAATTTCTAAAAACCACTTTTCTTATTCAACAGATCTGAAAATATGTCTTTGAGATGAAAAATTCATATTGAAAAATGTTATTAAATCGCAAAACTTCCTCTGCCAGTAGGTAAGAAACATCTTCAATACTACCTCTGACATTTTCAAGAAATAAAATAATGATATTATTTTATTATATTATTATTATTATATTATTTTTATTTTCTTATTATTTTTTTTATTTAAATATTTTTTTTTACATTATTATTATTATTTTATTATAATGGTTTTCAAATCGTCAGCCCTTACAAACTTCAGGCCGTACAAACATCTCATTGTAGTTTTAATTACATATGCAGCTAGAGGTCAAGTTAAAAATTAAATTACAATAGAATATAGAGTGGAAAGTGAAGTTACCTGATGGTACGGAAGTGGCGAGGTCAGAAACCTGTCTGTGAGTGGGGTATCTGTAGAGAGATGTGGCACTCTCTGGCGGGCTTCTGACCAGTCGGCACGCTTCACCCCGATATCGACCAGTCTGCTAGACACCCTCACCTCCTGCTGTTGCAGTTCCCAATGACGACCTGCCCAAACCGTCAGGGCGTTGCCCACACACTCACCCATACCATCACACTATGCTTTCTGTTGGAAAAGGACATCTTCCATATTAACCTTTAGGCTAATATGACTAATTAACTAATTTTTTTACCTCTGCATTTTTCCTCCATGTTGAAATATCAACTGATGTGAAATTATTTTACTTCAATAAACCTAATAAAAAATAACTACCCTTCCGCATGGACCACCCAGGTGTAACTCTTCCATAATGGGTTTTGAACATTCTGTAGATGTGTCGTATCCTGCACAGTTTACGCATCAGGTATGCGGTAGCAATAGATTTTACCATTTAAAGTGAATTATCTCTTCTGTTTTACAGGTTCCTTCAGCTCCCGACCCTTAGCAACTACCTTACTTTGGATGTATCATTTATTATTTTCTTTAGGTTGGCTGCGGTGTCTGGGTTGGATTCTTCCACAGGGTCAATCTAATCTAATCTATCATTTTCTTGGCGTTGGAGGGTCAACAAAATGAAAAAATGTGACATCTTTGTTTCACATTTGCAATACTTCCGCCTTTATGGCTCTCTTCTCTTAGACTTCTTTAATAACATGTTCAGTATTGGTATGAGACTTTTCTCTACAAACCTCTGTGATTGCCTTATCCGTTTTCTAACATGTTTGATATCCAGCTTTCTTGTCCTGTAGTTTTTTATGATTAATGCTTTAGTCTGACGGACTGTCTTGACGGAATTGCGGTCAAAGAACAAAATTCAAGCTGCTGCGTGAATGATTTGCAGAAGTGCAAATAGTTACACTTGAATAAATATTGAAAAGATTTCTTTAATTTAATTGTACAATTGTTAATGTAATTTTCTTTTGCAGAAATGTTTCCTCGCAGGTTCCCTTGTAAGGACTATTTCCAATTTTGAGATGCTTCAGAAATGTCCAGAAATTTAGCATATTATAGCCGGAAATATAAAAAAAGATGCCCCACTGCCAGTTAGCTGTCTATTATATGAAAGATAATTAGAGGAAGACTGTTATCACAGGTACCCCTCATGAATGTTTTATTTATTTTCTATTGCTGTCGGAGCGATTCTATCCAATTTTCGAGGTTCAGTTTTCCTAGAAGAGCATATTTCTAGGTCTGCTGAGTACAAAAACAGTTTTTTGTAAAAGTTCTGCATTTGTTTGTGTGTATTTGTACTGTGTGTGTGTCTTTTAAGCAAGAGTATTTTTTAAGAAACTACTGTAATTGTACGTGTGTGTTAGTGTATTTATTTTTAGAAATATCTATATGTATACGAGTGTAAACAAAATAACTTAACCGGAAGTTCAAACTTTATATTTTGTTTATTACCGCATGGAATTCGATACAAAAGTTTGAAAATCCGCCTACCGGAAGTAATAAATTATTGGACGTTTTGCGCAATTTTCTCCGAGTAATGATTTCAACAATTTTTTTCCAACTTTTCATTTACATCCAGTTGAGATTCACCGGGAGGGTGAAATCAGGTTGTGCTCTGAACACCTATTTCAGAATAGAGTCTGTTTCTACTTATTTGTAGAAAAACAAACAAAAAAATATTATTCTTGAAGAAGTGAAGCCACTTTATATAGTGGTTTTAGTTTCCGCGATGATCTCGACAACATGGAACAAAGACTTTCCTTGAACATGGTTCCTTGGCACATATAACAATTCTCCACTTTTTATTTAAACACTAGCTAATCCCGGCCGTGCATCGCTGTGGCTCAGTCTTATTTTAATTATTAGGCAAGTAAATCGAAGTATTATAAGTTAACATAGATTCAGCAAGAAAACACATCATTCAATTCAGTACCCTACTTTGCGTTGCTGTGAACTGAAAGGGAAGAAAGAAAAAATATTTTTAACTGAAAGTCTTTTTTTATTGTAAAGCTAGTGAATGGACTATTATTTTTGTTTGTCCGTTTTCTGCATAAACATAAAGATCAGATGGTTTCCGACTTTAGAGCATGCGACAGATAATTGCTCGTGTGAGAAGCATTGTTTTCTAAATTCAAACCGCACACTTGCAAAGATTGTCCTTGCGCTTTATTGATAGTAATAGCAAACGCAAGGCGTAATGGAAATTGAAGTCGTTTGAACTTTAACGGCATATGTCGGAATGAGTGGTATTCGCGGAAGTAGTACCTCCTCACCTTTATGAGGGTCCAATGGAGAACTGTTACTTCAATTAGATTATTCATCCATCTTTTAATTACTAATCATGTAACATTGCATAACTTTGACTGACTGATGTTTCGGAATAATATAACTGGCACTCCAATTTTCAAATTTAAAATATGTGGCAGTAATCCGGGAACATCGCGTGAATTAAGAAATTCCGTTGGAAAATTCACTACTTCACTTTGGTCCATCACTGAGTCAATGGATTTGTATGTCACTGTTTCACCTGCGATTCTGTTTAGACTGATGTTGTTCGCATCGAGTACGTCGACATTTTTAGCCGCTAGAATGACTCTTCTAACGCTGCGTAACATAAATTTTAATTCTTCAAAAGTCTTATAAATTAGCAGAATATCGTCGGCAAAGCGTAAATGGTTTATGTATTTATCTTCCATTCTGATACCTAATTTACTCCAATTTAGCTGTTGAAAAATTTCTTGCAAGGCTGCGATGAAGAAAAGGGGCGAAAGCGGATCTTCTTATTTAACACCTATTTGTAAGCTAAAGTATCGTCCCAGTTTTTCTAATAAAATTCTTGCAGAATTATTTTGGTATATGTTTTTTTTTTTTAATTAAATTAATGATTACGAATCAGCTGACAGCTATTGAAAACAAATTGTTTAAAATTTTGTCTACATTTTCTGAGTATTTATAATATTTGTAACAGTGTAAATTAGTATCATTTATTACAAACTAATTGTACTATTTACGGATTCTCAGTGAATGATAGTGAAGTTTTGAATTTATCTTATTAAGTATTAAAAAAAGATATGATTAAAAACTAACCTAGCAGTGAGTATCTTTTGTGACATTTTAAACAATTAAGTGAAAGTTATTATTTGTTATCTTTTACTAATTTGACTATATAGTTTTTTCAACACTTATTTACTTATTTATAACACTTATTCAGTAACAATTTAAATTACTTTATTTCATTCATTTATTTATATTAATTTAACCTGCCAACGAGTTCCTCCTAATGGTTCTTAGCGTTGAAACACACTAGTTCCTCAGAACAGTCGACCACATCAGTTTCTACAAAATCTTTAAAAAGAAAACAGAAAACTCCCAACAAATTCCCTCCAAAAAATAACAAAGGTTCGCAAACTATAATGGTTAATAAGAAAAATAAAATAGCAAATAAAATACACACAAACTCCTAACAACAGTCATCAACTTCCAAAAACTAGCCACCAACCAAATACTAATCCATCCATAGAGGAGGCAATAATAGCCTCACCAGGAGTCCTTACTTACAATCCTTTTTCATCTATTGCCACAAATGAAATGGAAACAACACCTACATCAACAGCAACGCGTCCATAAACCTCCGCCCATTTACATTAAAAGCGTGACTAGGTATGCTGACTTCTGTAAAGCCCTTTCAGAACTGGTGAGAGCCAAGAACTTCACCTGTAAAGTCAACGCCAAAAACTTAGAAAGCTATAGGGGTATTATACATTACCTAAATGAAAAGAAAGCTGAATACCACACCTACCAACTACAAGAAGACAAAGCTTATCGAGTGGTTATCAGACATTTTCACCAGTCAACACCACCTGAGTTTATAAAACAAGAATTAGCGGAACTGGAGCACATTGCACGCAATGTGACCTCAGCAATCCACCCAATCACTAAGCAATCTTTACCCTTATTCTTCGTAGACTAAAAACCTAATTCGAATAATAAAAATATCTTCGTTCTCGAAATATTATGTTATACTAAAATTAAAGTAGAAGAGCCACACATCAGCGTCTAATCATACAATGCAAACGCTGTCAAGAATATATCACAGCAAGTCCTACAGCCAACACCGACCAAAATGCGTGAAGTGTGCAGGAGAGCATTTCCTCAAGAATGCATCTAGCAATGTAACACTCCTGTCAAGTGTGTATTGTGCAATGGCGAACATCCCGCTAATTACAAAGGCTGCGTCTCCTACTAAACTTCTCTCCTAAACTCATTCCAATCTGATTTCAAAACCCTTATCAATCCTCTAATAAATCTCTTTACCTCTGTAGTGAATGCCCTACTTCCTCGCATAACTCCCTAATGCCATATTACTCCAGCACAGCCAACGTACTGGACCACTTTACTTGACTTCTTTATTTGCTCAAACATATCGTCCAATTCTGTCGAAACTTATACATTATTTGATCTTTCATCTGCACAGTCCAATTGTACTCTCCATGGGTATTCACCCCCAAACCCATTCTTCCCAGACAAACAATGAAAACGGACCTATAGACTGGAACTTCTTCAAAAATTTACTAAATCTTAAACTCGTCTTGAAAACATCACTTAAAACGCCCAATGAAATAGACGCTAATGTTCAATATCTGACAGAAGTAATTCAGCAAAGCATATGGCAAGCTACCACACACTTTTCGATCAACAAAACACATTCTCCCTCTGCATTTTTAAGGATGCTTATTACGCAAAAACGACGAGCCAAAGACGTGATGGAGGTATATCCATCTCACAAACACTCATTTAACGTACTTACCAGACAATTAAAAAATGAACTTCACAAATATTACAACAATCAATATGCCAGTTATATAGGAACACTTACTTCTGACGACAACTCAATGTGGGACGCCACGAAACGAATTCTTAAATACAGAACTATTTCAATTCCTCTACGCCATGACGACGGTACTTGGGCTAAGACCGTTGGGCTAAGATACAGAAACAGCTAATCTCTTAGCTTCATACCTCACTACAGTATTTATTTCGCATTCTGGCTCAGGACATAGAACACAATTCTAATATCACCGGCGATCTTGACATCCCTCTACCGCTCTCACTGCCTCCTAAAGCTATCACACCTACAGAAGTATTAGAAATTATCACTAAACTCCCTAAAAAGAAGAGCCCTGGCTTACGATTTAATAACCTCTAATATTCTTCGCCAACTTCCACACAAAGCATAGTATTCCTAACTCTCTTTTCAACGCTATATTTAGAACCACATACTTTCCTTTCATTTGGAAATTTGATTCCGTACGTATGATTCTCAAACTGAACAAACCTACATATCTCCCTACTCCTACCATCCTATCAGTCTATTTTAGCAAAAATATTACTTCTGTCTTTAACCAATTCTAGATTTTCACCAAATTATTCCTCACCATCAGTTTGGATTTCGCAGTGGACATTCCACAATCCAGCAAGCATATGGCGTTGTAGACGTCATCGCTACCTCCCTAGAGCGGAAGCAATATTGCGCTGGCGTATTCTTGGTCGTGTCAAGGGCGTTCGATTGCGTTTGGCACGAAGGCTTATCGTGGAAGCTGAAAGGCATTCTACCTAACACTTACTGAAATCATATTTAACAGATTACGGTATTTATTATTTAACAGGTACCATATTTATTCTAAAATCATATTTAACAGATCCCTTCTTCCAAGTTATTCAAGGACCAGCTACTTTAACAGTTTACCCTATTCTTGCCGGAGTGCCACAAGGCAGCATTCTGGCATCCATCGTTTACACAATTTATACTGCTGATATTCCAATACACCCCAACATAACAATCTTTACTTATCAGAGACATTTTCCGTGGTAGCCTGCTTCATTTTGTGGTCATCGACCGGTTTCGGGCGTTCGCCCATCTTCAGGATGCGTTCTTCAGACAGTGTGCCAACACAGACTCGTACAGAGACTTAGTTTCACACTAACTCAACAGAGTTAGTGTGAAACTAAGTCTCTGTACGAGTCTGTGTTGGCACACTGTCTGAGAACGCATCCTGAAGATGGGCGAACGCCCGAAACCGGTCGATGACCACAAATGAAGCAGGCTACCACGAAAATTCTCTGGATGCTTTCCAGCTCTGCGGAACCAACCAGCACAACAAATCTTTATTTACGTCGATGATACAGCAATATTTTCATCCCATAATGATCCTGTACTTTCAAAACGTTTCCTCTAACATCATCTTCAGTTATTAGATTCCTGGCTAATTAAATAGAAAATAAAAATCAATACAAATAAATCTAAATTTATAGTATTCACCCTGAACAATAACATCATACCTCCAGTCTATTTGTACAATAACCTAATACCAGTTGCAGACCATCTTCTTTACCTTGGACTTTACTTAGACAAAAGTCCTATTTGGAACACTCATATTAGGCTCAAACGGACGTGCTTTACCCAACTTTACAGACTACTTGCAAGACAAACGCTCCAAACTGACTCTACAAAATAAAAGAATTTATATCGCATTGCTCGCACCAATTTGGAATTACGGACTAGAACTTTATGGAACCCCAAAACGAAACAATATTAACAGAATTCAAACCCTCCAATCCAAGATCCTACGTCGCATCGCCGACGCGCCTTATTACGTCTCCAATAAAACTATACATACTGACCTCAACATTCCATTCGTCCATACCCTAGCGAAATCCAAGTATCTCAATTTCCACAGTAAACTTTCCCTCCATCCTAATCCTCTTGTTCATATTCTCTCTTCAACTACACTCCCAGAAAATCCTACGAGACGATTGAAGCGTCGTTGGCCCCGCAACTACCTGGGCAACTAATGGTGTTATCGATGGATAACCTACCATTCACGCCAGTCACTTAATTCTAAATAAAAGGAAAAAAAATTAATGGTTTGAGATTTTAAACATTGTTTCTGTAATGCATTGACGAGGAAAGGGTGGTCCAAAGAATCAAATGCTTTAGTGAAGTCGACAATGGCCAGGTAGAGTCCAGTTTGAAATTCTTCACATTTTTTTATCAGTTGGTTTATTAACACTTGAAGATTATCTCAGGTAGAGTATCCACTTCGGAAACCTGCTTATTCTATGAGCTGATAAACATTTAAACTTGGTTGGATTCTATTATGAATGCGTTTCATAAAGACCTTACACAATTTGAGGCTAAAGGGTCGGTAGTTACAGTGGGAATCTCCTTTTTTATACAGTACATTATATCTGCCATTGTATAGGTATTGTTGGCTCTCGTAGAATTCTATTAAATAGTCATTTTATTTGGGACTACTATTTTTATCATTTCATTAGTGATTCTGTCGTTACCAAGCGTTTTATTTTGTTTTAGTGTTTTTAAAACTTCGATAACTTCCTTGTTCTTGATAGCAGATACATCTTGTTAGCCAACTTCCACTATGTGGCTATAAGAAGTCTATACAACTGTATCATCTTCATAGAATTCTGTAGCTCTGTTGATAACAATATCTCTATTGATTTGTATTCTCCCACTAATATCTTTAAATCCAGTTCTCCAGAAAAACCCCTCCTGTAATTCTTTTTTTATCGACTCATCCGTGTTTAAAGCCTTTTCAATTAATTTGTCCTCAAATGCCTTTATGTCTTTCCTAATATGAAACCTAGTTAATTTATAGAGTGTGTTATATTCCAGTTTATCATTAATATTTTTTATTTTCTTTTTTTTTCAGTTTATCTCTCTCGTTTATTAGCTCTTTTGTTTTGTCAAAGAATTTAGTTAGTTTCTTTTCCTCGTTTACCTCAAAACTATTTTTAATAAACTCCAGATGGTTGTAGTTTTCCTGAAGACTTGTATCTTTTTTGATATATTTTGCAAGTTACTTTGTAGCTCTATTAGTCCATTTACCTTCACTACTCTTGTTCCAGTGTGGGATGTGTTCCACAAACTGCAAGGTCTCCTATCCATGCCTTCTACAGAGAGTTGCGCCGTTATAAGCCTGTGATCAGTACTGAAATTTAAACTTCCTATTATATCCTGTCGCGTATTTCTACGCGAATTGATATTAAAGGGGACAATTAATTGTGGGAGCCCCCTTACTGTATTTGAAATCTGACTGGTCACACGGTTGATTTTACTATTCTGGTCCAGTCGTATTTTTTACTATTCTATTTATAAGAGAATTCATGCTATTTTTTATTTGTTTTACACTACATTACAACTAGTGCCTTGCACAATTAAAGGATCATGTTGTCTAACATGTAGGATCTAGTAAGCAGCGCTTAATAGGGCTGCACTTAGTCTCATTGAATTTAGTTATGTTTCAAGTGCCATACATTGCACTTTCTGCTCCTGGCCACTGACGCCATCTTGTATACTACAGCACATGCTTCTTAAATCTGAACTCAACTTTATTACAGCTCCAAGCAGCTAATTCTTACAAGTGAATCTAATTTTATTGAAGACATCTCGTCACAAACACTTTTAAGAGGAGTTATTGCAACTTTGCAATTAATTCTTTATCAGGTGGGACGCCAAGGCTGGAATGTAAGAACAGTTATTTGGTCCTTTTCCATCCCAATTTCCCAATTACTGCATCCAATTTGCATCACTGACAACCTCAAGTGCAGTGTGATTAATTATTTAATTTTTTATATTAACTCATTTAAGCAACTAGTACCAGTTGAATGTAATGCTGAATAACACAGCCTTATTCAACAGTGTGGCCAGTCAGATATAGCACTTTTATCTCACTTCTCGTGCCCTGGGAATCCACATCCAGGTATTTCTTTTGGTTAACTAAACTCTTTTTGCATGTGCTACATTAACTTCTGCCAGCACCTATCTCAAGGGTGTATAACTTTGTCATATGATCCTTAATTGGAATTGTTCAACTTATTACAAGACATTGTGGCATTTTAAATACATTATTTTTTTGTAGTGATTCATAAAGATGTATTTTCTTTTATTAACATTGCTCTATTCTTTGTTTAGAGCTGGTCCTCCATTGATTAGAAGCTGAATCGTGGGGCTTGTTCTCGCATCCATAGCTTCAGACGCCAGTACCTAGGATTTGCATGTGATCTACATCAGTATCCAGGCCATTACCAGTGCATTGCACATCAACGTTGCCCGCTGAAGACCAGGAATCGGGTTATCATTGTAATTTACGTGTAGTGACGAAAATAAATGTACAGTTCAAATGAAAAATTCGGAACTTATTCTTATTACCCCGTCCACCTGAATCCCAATCTTTAGCAAGTGGAATAATTCCCAGTAAATATTCCACAATAATATACCTCTTTATCATTCCACTTTTTTTTTTTATTTTTATGGCGTCGACTGCTCTGGTCTTTAGCCATACCTTTATCTTCCCAAGTCTAACATGTTTGGAGCTACATTCTGCATATGAAAAATTTCTCTATTCACTCTGTCAATGTCCATTTCGATGTTCAGCTATTTACAACACGCTACGAACAATGATGTCCAATACACTCTTACTAAATCACATCGCAGCTACCTCCTCGCCAATAAATACTTATTCCCACAAATACCCATTCTAATATATACAAGTAATCTACTTATACAAGTGGCTTACTCCTCCTCCCGCCCCTTTAATGCTCAGCTAAAATTTTGTGCAATATTTACGCAGCAATAACTATCACATTCATACAAGTGCCAGGGTTGCCGATCCCGGCTCAGACCCACCCCTCCAAGAGTCAGTGGCTCCCGAGTTAAAATAGTGCAGGAAAGGCTTCCTACACGACCAAAAATTTCCACCCCTGGCCGGTATTGGCCCCCCTACACTCATTCACACGTATCTTTCATAACTATTATTATCAAAACGGGTGCCCAAAAAGGCGCGGGACCTAAGCCTATGTGGCTCTTATCCCCCCGATACCCCCCGTAACCCCTTAATTAATCTCCCCCGGTAACTTGCCGGTTAATCTACAATATCTCAAGATATCCCCAAACTCCAACTCGCCCAGGCAATCCTGCGAGAGTGGTGTCCTCCCAAATATACGAAACCTAGTTCCGGCGAAACGGGGACACTGACATAGGTAGTGAAACACCGTTTCCCTAACTCCGTCATCACAATTCTGACAAATGGGACTCCGTGTCCTCCATATGTGTCCTCCACTATTCCTACCAAGGTCCTCAAACCCGTCCTACTAAGAGACAGGAGATACTCCGAGATTCCCTGCTTGCTTGCCTTTATAAATCTTTTGGCTTGGAGGCACCCCTGCGTGTCCCCCCAGCGTTTCTCCAAAGCTCTCGTCTCCCAAAGTCTAATATGTTTGTCGCGAAACGTCTTTGTAACGGCCAGGGCTGGTTCAGGACCATAAAATGGTAATGACGATCCCTCCCTGGCCAGCCGATCCGCCCTCTCATTGCCCTCTATTCCCGCATGTCCGGGTATCCAATAGAGATGCACCTTACCCCTCCGAGCCAAAGCGTTAAGCCTTCTCCTACATTCTCCCACTAATTTCGAACTCCACCACGGCTTACTCAAAGCCCTTAGTGCGGCTTGACTATCAGAGAAGATCCGCACTTCCTTAAACTCTCCTAGCCACTCCCCCACAAGATGGCAGCATTCAATGATGCCCACCACCTCAGACTGGAAAACAGTGGCCAAACCACCTAAGGCCACCGAACTCCCTCTATCCAACTCCTGAAACCATGCTCCCGCCCCCGACAGGCCAGTACCCTCCTGCCTAGAGCCATCTGAATAGCAGCGAATAATACCGCTGCCCGACTCCGTTGGCCTCGTGAGGTTATCATCCCCTATACTGCCAATCGTAATCTCATAATCTCTCTCAAATCCCCATTTCTTGCTCGTCTCATCAAGTTTGGATAGCAGAAATCGGTTCACTCGCCAAATTTCGTCCTCGATCTTAGTGTGATCCCCCCGGAAGGTTCTCACCCATTCTCCCTTGCACCTCATTCTGAGGTACCCTTTCATTGCCTCTCCCACTACCACATACTGTAGGGGGATTAGCCCCAGCAACATCTCTAATGCCACCGTCGGTGTCGTTCTCATCGCGCCAGTAATAGCCAAACAGGCCATGCGCTGTACTCCCAACAGCTTCTTGCTATTCCTCCCCACCAAGGAGCCAGACCACCACACCACAGATGCATACAGCATCCTTGGCTTCACCAACTTCTCGTAAATCCAATGGATACCTCGGGGATTAACTCCCCAGGTCTTACCCGCTAATCTCCTACACTGCCAGAAAACCTTCTGCCCCTTCTCACAAATATACTCAATGTGGGCCCGCCAATTCAGCTTATTGTTGATGAGGACCCCCAAATATTTAACCTCGCTGCAAATTTGCAATTCCTTACCGAAGAGCCTAGGTCTCCTAAGCCCTTCCATTTCCTCTTCCTAGTAAATAGAACTAAAGAACTTTTGTCTGGGTTAACGGACAAGCCATAATTCCCACACCACTGCTCCACGTAAGATAACGCCGACTGCATCAAGTCACTCACCACACTCAGATGCTTCCCTGTGATTAAGATTACCCCATCATCGGAATACATCTGCAGGTAAAGTCCCCTACGGTTCATCTCCCAAAGTAGCTCATCAACGATGAGACACCACAAATGAGGAGACAAACTCCCACCTTGGGGAAAGCCCCTACTGGCTTTCACCCTTCTCTCCGCAACTCCCAAACGAGAATAGACAATCCTCGAAGTCAGGAGGTTGCCTATCCATCTAACCAGGGTCCCATTCACTCCCCTCTCCTCTAATAACACTCTAATTCTATCATGGGCCACGCTGTCGAAAGCCCCCTCAATATCGAAGAAGCATCCCAGCGCGTACTCTTTAGACTCCAACGTACGTTCAATTCTCCCTACCAAATTATGGAGCGCAGTCTCCGTTGACCTCCCCGCCAAATAGGCATGCTGATTCCCATGGAAGGTACTCTTTAAGTCGCAATCCTCCATTAAGAAAAGGTCAACCAGCCTCTCTAAGCCCTTTAACATGAAGGACGCCAGGCTGATTGGCCTATAAGCTTTAGGGTCTAGATAGTCCAACTTTCCCGGTTTGGGAATGAACGCGACCCTACTAACTCTCCAAGCCCGAGGGATGTAGCCCGAACTGAGGCTATCCCTCAGTATTTCTACCCATGTACTACCGAACATGTTCCAACTTTCCTGAATCAGTACCGGGTACAGACCATCCATACCCGGCGACTTGAATTTACTAAACGTAGCGAATATCCAACTCGCCCTCCTTAAAGTAACCACTTTACTTGCCAACTCCTTACCCTGTAAATTCACTCCCTGTACAACGGGTGAAACACCTGCGCACTCTCCAACATACTCCACATTATCCGGTAAATGTCTATCCAGCATCACCCGTAACACCTCATTATGGTCATAGGTGATCTGTCCGTCAGGCCTCCTAATACTGTCCAACGACATCTCCCCGCTCTTGCCTAGAAACCTAAAGACCCGGTTTACCTCCTGTTCCCCCTCCAAGGTTTCGCAGAAGGTCCTCCAAGAGTCTCTCTTCGTTCTCCGAATCTCCCTTTTATACTCTCGCTTGGTCTCAATGAACCGTTCCCAATCCTCCTCCGCATTACTCCCCCTAGCCTTTCTCCTTAGCCGCCTCATCTGTCTATTTAAGGCAGTTAGTCGGACCGTCCACCACTGGACCTTCCTATGCAGTACCTCATGCTCAGGGCATGAAGTCTCATATGCGCGAACAATCGTGCGAGTGGTACGATCCACTCTCTGATCCAGGTCTTCCCCCTCAGCTGGCGGTCTACCCGGACCTAACCTATCATTTCCCAAGGCCGAGGCAAAACTGCCCCAGTCCGTTCTCCTCGGATTTCGAAACTTCTTCACCTCTCCCATCCCAAGACGCAGGGTGATTCTAATACCTCTATGATCAGACAACGTCCAGTCATCCATAACCTCCCAACCTGTCATCCAGGACAGAAATTGCCTGGAAGCCACCGTTATATCTATAACTTCTTCCCTGTTCCTAATAACAAAGGTAGGTTTCTTACCTCTATTTAAAAGAAAAAGGTTTCTACTTACCAAAAACTCCGCCAGTGTTACCCCGCGCCGGTTGGTGTCGCTGCTTCCCCACAGCGTGTTGTGTGAGTTGGCATCGAATCCGACCAGCAATGGCAGGTTCTCCTTTTCACACCACTCCACCAAACGCTCCACTTCCTGACCAGGTGGTGGCTCCTCTGAATCATAGGGTAGGTAGGCCGACGCTAAAACCAGTCTGCCTACTGCCTCTCCTATCCTAATCGAAACTGCCGTCAGGTCTCTAGAACAAAACTCTCTTAACATTGAACACTCCATATGCTTAGACACCAGGACACAAGTCCTGGGCCTATCTACTCCACAATCATAAAATGTTCTCAACCCCATACCACCCCATCCGACCACACTGCCTCGGATGGTATAGGGCTCCTGAATTAAACCTACCATTAAGGGTGTGTCCCTTATGACTTCAGTCATCTCCGCTACAACTTCCCTGCTCCTGTGTGTATTATATTGGTACACACAGAACATAGTTACTTTCCTTCACTCTCCTCCTTGCCAGACTGGCCTCGTTGCTTCTCCTCCTTCCTTTTGAAGGTAATCCGAGTCAACTCATAGTAGGGTCTCCACTCCTTCTCTTCTAGAATCCGGAGTGAATGGGGATCTATAAAGAAGACCATCCACATACCTTTATCTTTCTCGAAGGAGCTGAGCACTCTCCAAAGATCGGTTCGCAGACCAGGATTTTGCCCTGCCAAGCGTTCCAAGAATCTCTCCAGCGGACACCTCTTGCCTGGCACCCAAACTGATACCCTAATCATCTTTGGGATGTCCTCTCCCTCCAACATGACGTACTGGATGTCACCTCTGGGTGTGATAGCCTGTCTGGCTGTCCAAACCCTGGTCCTCTCGTCGCCGCAAGTGATGAGGAACATGCCCTCACTTACCACGCCGGACTCCTCAAATTGTGGCCACCAACCTTCATCAGGGGTGCCCTTCCTGCTCCCAGTATCATCCAGAGCACTCACAAGTTGTGCTCTGACGTGCTCCGCGTCGTCCTCGGTCAACACTTCGCCATCTGCCCTGACCACGGCGACCTGTGGCTTCTTAGCCTTCTCCACTTTCGGGCGTTTAGCCTCGGGGACGCTTTCTGGCGTCTCCTCCGCACCCTTCTTCTTTTTCTTCTTTCTCTTTTTGCTGGACTCCCTTGTTTTGGTCTCACTCGGGGTCCGCCTTTCAGCGGTCCCCTCATTTCGACCAGGAGAGGCCAGCAGAAGCTCCTCAATGCTCTTATTTAAACTCTCTGTGGAGGCACCCCTCTCCAGGCCTCTCAAAGGAGAAGCCGGGAGGTTCCCGGCAGTTTCCTGCCTCGAGGATGCGCCCCCACTAAACTCACCTACAACATCTTTATTGGTGGAACAAGTAGCCATGACTACCGGTGTGCCTTGTTCCTCAACAACACCGGAGACCTTCGTGGTGATTTTCGCAACCTCATTTGCCACGGACTGAGGGCCTTTCTTTATTTGTTCTTTCATATTTTTAAGTTTGAAAGGGGGGGGTATAGTGTTGGTGAAATATGTGTAAGTGTGGTGTTGAACTGTATGGTGTTTGCTGTTTCCTCACCAGGTCCCTACACTACAGGTATCTGGACGAATCTCCAGCGTATGAGCCGCTACCCCACATCCGCCCCAGGTCCTCCAATGTCCAAATAGACTCTCTAAAGTAAAGACCTGTTTTCGGAGGCCCAGGAATGGGCCCCGTCAGGGCGGCGTGAGATCGCTAGTGTGTCTGTGGTGTGAGTAAGTGAACATGTTATCACGGCGGATGCAGAGTAAATGTTGTGTAGCTCCGCAGTGGTGTCTGCCGCCAGAGCCCGATTAGCCGTGCAAAGCACGTTGTCCAGTCCCTGCGGCGTGGACGCTCGGGTTGGCTCCAACCCCGCGACTGGAATCGCCTAAGCTTTCCACCAGTCACGGGGTTGTTTAGGGACCCTAATATGTTTATAAGTATACTGAAGCTAGTTAAATTGATTTAACTTAAAGTTAATGCTTAAACTGGCCCTGATGCTAACTGATTGAATGTCTAGTTCAGACTGTTCTTGTTTGAAAACAGAATGCTGACTGAAGGAATGCCTTCTCTTGTTAGTACAAATCTTCCCCTGTGAGAAGGGGTAGACAATGCTAACCAAGTTCTCTATGACCTCTAAAAGACAATGGCGGTCTTCTACCTGAATAGTCCCTTTTGGCTAGCGAATGTTACATTTTCTTCATAATTTTAATAATTTCAAATGAAGTACGAGTATATTTTTATATTTCTGGCATCCATCATAGCAGCCTTATCAGAACAATGTAGGGCTCCACCCTACATGGCAGATGTCAAGAGAATTAAAGCTTTTAAATTGTCAACTTTAAATTAAATTTGTCTATCAGATCTGTAGTAACAGAGAAACGTGGGCGTATTTTACACTAGATATTTTTCGTACTCTCAGATGTACGACAAAAAAAAACAAACTTCCGTTGAAGAATTCATTTCGAAATTATTACGAGCGCAACATTCCTCTAAAAAAAAAACAGTCGAAGGAAGTAATAAATGGATGCTTCTAAAATTGATATTACACAAATATTATCATTAGTAAGATAGGTAGTTATATAATTAGGGAGAATATAATCCTCAAACTTGTTTAGTTAATATAGGAGTTTAAAAAAAATAAAATAAAATAAAATCTCTACTAGTTACAATAATTTCACTTATGTAATAATAATAAACAGTACATGTATTGGGTAACATGTAATTTGGATGGTACCTTGGGAGACCTAACTTAGGCATCCAGTCATAACAGTTTATATAATTCCATTTACATTCTCCCTAGTTTCGTTGTAAATACTCTCAATTTCTTTTTACATTTAGATTAATGTAAAGCATGTATTTTATTATAAGATCTATGTTTATTTCGCTGAAATTTATAATATCAAAAGTTTTTATATAACACCTACACCTGGGGGTGGGACATGTTTTTCAATATTTACGTATCTAACATTCCACAATAGTTGTTCTTACTTTCTACTAACACCAATTAATCTAATCTTGATTTAATTCTTATAAATCTCGTGAGTAATGGAATAATAAGAGAGATTGTTTTTAGTTATTCCAATTAATAGTGTGGGCCAGTTCTTGGATATTACAAATACTTAGGAATTGGCTCTCCATTAACTCCAAAAATTTTCACTTAATTTTCATTAGATGGAAAATATTGTAACGTTTTTCCCTCTAAACTAGCTACTGCTTACTAGTTTTAAGTGGGTTCGTATAGATAAAAATACTCTAAACTTCAATAAAGAAAACATCAATTTATTGTTATACACAATAAATTACAAAATACAACACTTAATAATAATTACTTCACAGTTTAAACCACAAAAGTTCACTTTGTTCACTTTTTTATACACTTTCCACAAACGTACACTTCGTTTATAACTAGAAAACTCTCTCAACTCTCTGTGGTTTCACCATTTATACCGGTGGGGAATCTTCTAGAACTTCCTCGATTTTTCTAGAGAGGACTAGAGCGCCGCCAACGCTTCCAGCGGCCACTAGAAGAACCTTAGGTACCTGCCTTCTCTCCTAGATGGCACCACTGGCTGCGTTACAATATACTACAGCAAAATTATTAGCATTAAAATGCATTATTCTTTTTAATAACAAAAGACAATATCCTTATTTCAAGTAAAAGTGAAAATATTAAAAATATTTTTAATGGATACTCCTCTGAAATGTATTTGGTGATGGTTTATTGTTTGTATTGCTTGTATCATGAGCGGTTTTGCAAAGGGCTTGTGTATATGTTTGAGATAGAGATAGAAGTATTAGAAATAGAGAATAAGAACTATATATTAAATTAGTAAGTTTACAAGATAATTATTAATTTTGAATCAAGAAATAACTTATGAATGCAAGGAAACAAATAACTAATAGCTAGATTGTTTAAAATTCAAATGTTAACACTTAAACTGGCACTGAATTTAAGAGAGTGATTCCTGAGACATGTGTTCTGGTTGAATGTCTGATTCAGACTGTTCTTGTTTTAATGCAGAATTTAGGCTATTTAAAGAATGTTCTGCTCCAGCGGGGGATTTTTCTCCTACAAAACAGTTGGCCAAGTGGTATTGTCTTACCTAACGGATTCTTGTCCCTTTTGTCTCTTCAATAGCACTGACCTTAATTTAATAGTACATGACTCTAAAATACACTATTTTTGAAGGTAAATTCACTATTTTATTTTCCAAAATTATTTCACTTAAAATATTGTCAAAATTCATTAAACTGTTTTTCCCAAACTGCTACTTCCACTACACCTCAAAATATATTATTTAATGAAACAGGCCTTATGTAGATTTTTCTGTTTACTCTCTCATAATACAATTTTAATTTATATTTTAAAAGTAATGAGGCTACCAATTGGGCGACTTCTCCCAAGTTATTGACACGCTTGAAACTATCAAAAGAAAGGTATTTTGGTGTAAAAATTAGGGCTGATCTTGGTTATTCACTTTCTACAGAATTATTAAATATAAACAAAATCGATTGAATGGGAATTGCATATTGAAAATGCAATGTTAAAGGTCGAAGAAAGTTTAAGAAATGACTCATTATCAAGAATTAAATAAAGGTCATGCTATAAAATTATG
This sequence comes from Triatoma infestans, assembly GCA_011037195.1. Lineage (NCBI taxonomy): Eukaryota > Metazoa > Arthropoda > Insecta > Hemiptera > Reduviidae > Triatoma > Triatoma infestans. The sequence continues at coordinate 42,317 of JAAEAF010003229.1, read as the reverse complement.
GTATCCAGGCAATCAGCTGGGTGTCATCAATTGAATTATATACATTTTATCATATGGTTATTTTTATATATTTATATAAATCAAATTAATAAATAAAAACACTTTTATTGGCCGGCAGCTGTTTTCTGCCTACAATATTACAATATAATACAAAACATATTATAATACAATATGCACCTTTACATACTTTTATAATTAGCTGCTTGTGCCACGTACGTTTTTTGGTAGTTTTGGGTTTCAGTCTTCGTTGTGCTGTTGCCAGTCCAGACTGTGGTTCCCCCAGCTTCTGCAACGTGTAAGTTGTCTAGAAAATTTTGTGTTGTCCTGTCCATGAATTCTTTCAAGAATGGTAATTGTAGCTCCTTATGGAGCTGTTCGTTCCGCATGAACCACGGTGCTTTTAAAGCGATACGCAGGACTTTGTTTTGGAAGATCTGTAGTTTGTTTAGAGCAGTCTTATCAGCTCCTACCCATGTAGGACAGGCGGTTAGAGAGTACTGAAAATTTGTTTTTTATTTCTATCGGATTTGGACTTGTTTTATAACGCCAACGCAACGGTGTTCCTAACCGTACCTACCCTTTCGGGTTTACCGGACCCCGTTGCAAGCATCAGGATCGTTTAACAAGAAGGGGATGTCACCCCCATGGAAGGACTTTTAGGCAATGCCCGACCATAGCAGAAGTGCCGAAGCACTCCCCCACTTGACCCATTTAAGGGCAGGTTGAGATACGCTCAACCAGTGCGCAGAGTGATCCCACAACGTGGTCACGCTCCACTACCAGAAGCTAGAGAAGGTACTTTCTAGCAGGCTCTGGTGAACCGCGCGCTCCCAGCAAATGCGCTTCCTGCAGCAGGCTGGCTTAAGGGGTTAATTTTATATTGCGAGTCTCCTCCCGCTCAACTCATGACTTTGGTCATTGGAGTTATTGGTTAAACCACGGCCACTACGAATCCTACCTCAATTGCAAGAAAGGAGCTTGCGGCCGTAGTTCAGTATTTCAACTCTAACGAGCTAGCGTGACTGATCGCACGCCCGATGGATCAAACGTACTTCTACTGATTTCTGTCCATTGCCTCAAGCACAGGGGTTTCAGTAACCCAGGTAACTTGCAGGCAATCCTGCAAAGGGAAACGATCAGGATGGGTTGGGGGAGGGAATCCGCAACCTGGAGAGCCAGAGGCTGATTGCACGCCGCAGGGTGGGCGATGGCTTCGTCACAAGCCTACGCCAAAATGTCTCTAGTTGTTGAAGTAAGAGTGACACAACTAGATTTTACATTCCACACAAGGACTCATACATATCTTATTAGAAGATACGACTTGTCCAGTGCAGGGTCTCCCTTTTAGTCGCCTCCTACGGCAAGCAGGGCATACCGTAGGCCTAGTCTACCCCCGAGACCTACACGGGGAGATGAGAAGCTACAGTTGGTAGCGCCCTAGATATCGAAGGCCGGAACTAAACGGCGTGAGAACTGCGGCGTGCTTACCACACGCCACCCTATTCAAATCGCAGTCTAGCAAGCCTTGGCCCTTCACGCAGTTTTTTTTTCAATGTTTGTGTGGTCTATTAGCATTTTGGTTTGTGTCATTAATTTATTGTTAGCGCGCTTACTATTTTCAGGATGAAGTAATGTCAGGTCTGTCAGTGGTGCTGATGCTCATTCTTCAGGTTCGTCCGCCCAGGTGGTCGAACTGCCAAAAGTTTTCATTGAAGGAGCCGTCTTGTGTGTCTTGTTGACGACTTGTTTAATTTTTATCTTGCTTTTCTGTTTAAATACGGATCTTTTTATGTCAAATATTGTAAATAAAAATTTTTATGACTTCACCCTTTTTTTAAGGGAACAGCTGATCATAAATAAAATAAAAGATGGTAGAGTTATTGTGTGTATTTGGTACTGTTTTTAAGGGTTATTATTGTGTATCATGTACTTTGAACAAGGTAGAAAATAAACGATGTGCCTAAGCTGTCTCTCTTGTAAATATTGCAGTAGAGTAATGCTGGTAGGATAGATACGGCAATATTACAATATTCATCAACACAATGAATAAGTGTTTTTTAAATAGTGAGCTAAATTTTAATCATGTTAAGTGGGTAATAAAAACTAGAGATGAAGTATTATATTTAAAAAATTGTTGGTCACATAAATGTTGAACTTTCTAAACAAAAATCTGGTGTGAAACACTCACACAACTTTTTCTTACACCAGTTCTCAAAATTATAATTGACAAATTTTATGGTTTGTGTACCAAATTTAATGAAATTCACCGAAAACTGAAAAAAACTGTTCAGTAAAAGCGCACTTCCGGTTTACTAATTTTCTTTGAAACTCGGAATTTTGGCCATGTATTTTATTTCTAATTAATTTTGTTTGGATGATAGAATTGATAATCAACTGTGATAGCACTTTAGAGAAAAATATAACCCCCCTCCTATAAGTGCCCTTAAATGAATTTTCCCAAAGAAATGTTTTAATTAAAAGTTGTAGATCTTTGCATCTTTAGTTTATATATAAAGTTTCAAGGAGATCGTCGGAGCCATTTTTGAGAAAATCGCGAAAAAGTAAAAAAAATCACTTAGTAAAGTGGTAAAGTAAAACGCACTTCCGGTCATCCGATTTTTTCAAACTCGGAATTTCAAAAACATCTTCAATTCTAATTAACATTATTTTGATGGCAGAAATGTCTAATAAACTGAAAATAGCACTTTAGAGACCACCCCACCCCCCCGCCCTCCCCTAAAAGTGCCCTTAAATGCATTTTCCCAGAAAAATATTTCAAATAAAAGTTGTAGCTCATTGTACATATAGTTGATATACGAAGTTTAAAGAAAATCGTCGGAGCCTTTTTGAGAAAAACGCAAAAAGCAAAAAAAAACAACAAGTAAAGCGGTACTTCCGGTTGAGGAATTTTGGCAGATGACCTACTGTCAGATCCCATGGTGATACTTAAACGGAATATCAAGTTTTAACTTTCTACGGTTTTTTGTTTTCTAGCTATGCTGTTCACATACACATACACACACACAAAAGACCATTTGCTAGAAACCACGTTTTTGGACTCAGGGGACCACAAAACGGATATTTCCGGTGAAAACTCGATATCGAAAGTTTGACACGATTACAATACTTCCTCTTACTAGGAGTAAGAGAAAGTAAAAACTTGAGTCTGAGAAAAGATTTTTAAATGTTTAATAAGAATAAATAATATATCACTTATTATAGTACTTGTACAAAATTATTATGTAATTACACCTTTTTAAGAAAGTCACAAAAGTTAAAAGATATAGGAATTGTTATTCATACAGAGTTCACTCAAAGTACAAGAAGAAAGCGTTTTAAATTCGCTTATTGTAGTCAAGGAATTTCAACGTTTAGTCCATTATGTGCGAATTCCTTTTCATTTTAACTATTTTTATTTTAAAAAATTATAAATTTACTTGGAGAAAGAAACAAACATTGAGCTGTTTCGCTTGTAATGAAGATGGTTATTAGTACATATATTGAATCAACTCTTAGATACTAAGGGTTGTCAAACTTATTGAAGAGGCAAGAAAGGAAGTAGAAGATCAAGCTTTAAATGATAACGAAGAAGGAAGAAGATATTAAGAAATCCATAAGGAAGTCTGGATTAAGGTGATGCCGATTGCTTGGAAAAGAATATTCAGTGCATTTCTTTACTAATCTAATAATTAAAAAGTTAGAAGTTAATTACAATTAAATAATTTTGATAGTGTTTTAAATATTTATTTATATAGTAATTAAAGTATAGTAATGCCTATTTTTTTCAGGTGGGCATAACGTCCACCTAGGAATCCTAGGTGTCGTGGACGGTAGCGGAAGCACCTAGTTTACTATTAACATTTTTTAAACGAATATAAAATTTAGCAGTTATACGCCGGGATTCGAACTGGGGACCTCCCACTTACAAGTCCGTGCTCATAACCACTACACCAACACCTAGCCAATAATATATATTTATTTATTTATATTTTAAATTTATAGTTTTCTATCTAACTATATTATCTCTTATTCCTGGTTAATAAGATGAAGTATTTCCTTTTCGTCAAGTTTTCTGAAATTGTGTTTTTCATTTTGAAATATCATGTTTTGATGTCCTCTGAGTCTGAAAAAAAAAAATGTTTTTACCGAACCGAATGTGTGTGGTTAAAAACGAAAAATTACAGCTAGCTTAAAATTAGTTTTCTGTTTTGGAATTAATACAGCAACTGCATGAAGGTTTCTGGTAAAATCCATCAACCGGAAGTGGGACTTTTCTAAAAACATTTTTTTCAGAGTTTTTGTGATTTTCTCGAAATTAGTTCCAACAATTTTCTTTAAACTTTGTATATTATCCACATACTTAAAAATACCTACATTTATTTGAAGCGTTTCCAACAGGAAAATTGATTCTTTGGGGGTTCTGGGGAATCAGTAGCGTTAAGCTTTTCTTGTACAGTACAACATATGGGACCTAGAGCCTCTACAATATTAATAATCTTCTAATGTATATTATTAGTACCAGGGAGGGAATTTCAAAATTCAAGTAAATCTGTTAACCAGAATTACTACTTTATAGAATAGGTTTTTGAGGTTTTCGAATTATGAGAAATATATGATCAATGTTGCCAGTATATACAGGGTGTTCCATTTAAAAAGGGCCAATTTTGAAATAACTCTTAAACGAAGCAAGATATAAAAAAAAGTCAACATAACGTTTGTTGAAGTATGTGCGCTCTAGTTTATTATGATGGTGTTAATGTTATTTGATTTTATTACCGCCTTACACCTGAAATCGATGATTGAAAGTTGCTATTTCCTTTTGACCCCCACTTTTTACTACTGTGTTGAAAACTACTAACAAAAAAAAAAAATGAAGAATAATACCGTTAATTTCACTTCAATATTTCAAACCATTGCCGAGATATTCAGTCATAAATATTAAATTTTCAACTTATTTTCCGATTTCTTTGTTTCATGAATTAAAATTAAAAACGGATTTTCTTATTCATTTCTAATAAATAAGAGAGTTCAAATGCTGACAACACTTAAAGCCTATTTTAGAACCATAAGGGACTTAAAAATCAGGTAAAACATCATTAAAACAAAACAATATTCCAGTTTACTTAAAAAGCGCAGTCGCTGCCCAACTATATGAAGTCTGCCGGAATTGCTAAGCAGATTTGAATTAAGTCTTCTCTAAGTGCTTCTGAAATTGTTGGTTCACTGATATACATATTTTCTTTGGGGATATCCCCAAAGAAAAAGTTCGAGGGGTTAAATCTGGCAATCTGGCGAGGAGAAAAGTAAATGAGATGTTCAGTAGCCGCTGGATCGGAAGACAAGGACCGGTAAGCTGGCCATACACCAGATCGCCAGATTTAACCCGTCTTGAATTTTTTCTTGAGTGGGGGTGGGGGTCAAAAAAATATCGCAACTTTCAATCACCGATTTAAGGTGTAAGGCGGGCAATTATATCAAATGAAATTAACATCATGATAAACTAGAGCGCAAATACTTCAACAAACTTTATGTTCACTTTTTTGATATCTTTCTTCTTTTAAGAGTTATTTCAAAAGTGGCCCGTTTAAATGGGACACCCTGTATATCAGTAATGTGTCAGTGTTGCCAGTAATATCGAATAGGGAAAGGTGATACGGAGGTTATAGTTTTAAGCTAGAGTTAAGTGTGTGTAATGTTATTATTATTATTATTATCAAACTGGCGCCCAAAGGCGCGGGACCTAAGCCTATGTGGCTCTTATCTCCCCGATACCCCCCCCATGACCCCTTAATTAATCTCCCCCGGTAACTTGCCGGTTAATCTGCAATATCCCAATGATATCCCTAAACTCCAACTCGCCCAGGCAATCCTGCGAGAGTGGTGTCCTCCCAAATATACGAAACCTAGTTCCAGCGAAACGGGGACACTGACATAAGTAGTGATACACCGTTTCCCTAACTCCGTCATCACAGTTCTGACAAATGGGACTCGGCGTCCTCCCTATGTTGAACAAGTGACTGGACACCCAAGTGTGTCCAGTCACTATCCCTACCAAGGTCCTCAAACCCGTCCTACTAAGAGACAGGAGATACTCGAACTTCCCTGCTTGCTTGCCTTTATGAATCTTTTAGCTTGGAGGCACCCCTGCGTATCCCCCCAGCGTTTCTCCAAAGCTCTCGTCTCCCAAAGTCTAATCTGTTTGTCGCGAAACGTCTTTGTAACGGCCAGGACTGGTTCAGGACCACAAAATGGTAATGATGATCCCTCCCTGGCCAGCCGATCCGCCCTCTCATTGCCCTCTATTCCCGCATGTCCGGGTATCCAATAGAGATGCACCTTACCCCTCCGAGCCAAAGCGTTAAGCCTTCTCCTACATTCTCCCACTAATTTCGAACTCGTGTGTAATGTTATGTTTTGTTTTCTAAGGTACTTTTTGTGATATATGTTTATTTGTTTTATGCGTTTAATTGCTTTATGCCATCCTTAAGAATTTTATAAACTCTTGAGCAGAATTTTCTTGGAAATGAGTATAAAAATTTCCTTTAAACTACATAGATATGAAACCTAGCACTTTTATTTGAAACATTAATTCGAAAAAAATTTATTTGAGGTACTTCTCTGGAATTAGTGGCGTTAAATTACAAATTAATGTTCCATGTTATTAGCGCTCTCTTCAGGACAGTTAATCTAGGGGCGGGGGGACTCCTACCTGCCAGAATAGTCCAGTCCTCCATCACCTGTAATATTTAGGTAGAAGAAATAAGTAATAATTTGTCATGTTATATAAAATTGTATTAACTTTCGATCTTTAACGATCTTTTTATACAAATTTATTCGTTTAAATTTATAATATTAAGTATTAACCAAAAAAATACAGTTTTAATTTTATTAAAATACGCAGTGTTGACAATTTTTTTGAAAATAATGTTTATTTATTTTAATGTCATATATTTTAGAATAAGGACAGAATGATTTAAGTTGATTAGGGATGTAATTTAAAGTAATGTAAACAATCTAACGGTATAATATAAAAAAGATAGTTCGCATCGGAAACTCACTTTCATTTCATCTTTTTTTTTTCTTTTTTTTTGTTATTTATACTATTTGGAGTCGAATCTGGAGCAATTTGCTTGGGAAAAAAAAATAAATGATAACAGAAAGCGAAGCAATATTGATATTTTAACTGGTGAAAACTGGAACAGCTGTTTTACTGTATTCAGTCTGTATTAACAACAGCATTGTCACAATATTGGCGGCATTATAATAAAGGTTATCATTTTGTTATCTACGTCATAGTAACATATTATTATTGCTGTGTGAGGTGTTTCCTAAGTTTTAATAGATCAATAAGGAGCAAATATACGTATTTTTGGGCAAGTAAAAAAATCTGTGAAACACTCATACAACTTTTTATTTTCAAAGTGCTGTAAGATAAGTATTGCGTATTTGTTAAATTTTTTGTCAGAAATATACGTTAGAATCCGAGTCTTAAAAAAAGTGTTTTTTTTTTTTAGAAATTAGTCTGAAACTATTACTCTTTGTGTGTGTATGTGCGTGTCCTAATTTAAGTAGCATAACATTTATGGATATAATTATTATGTACAGCATAACTCAAAAACGAAACATCGCAGCAAGCTGAAACATGGTATATTTCATTTAGATTTTATTCCAAAAATATTTTGGTCAAAGTCGGCCTACCGGATGTATACCACTTTACTGAATAGAGTTTTCCGTTATTTTTGGGGGTGGGAGGGGGATTTTCTCAAGAATGGCTCAAATGATTTTCTATAAACTTGGTATATGAATTAATCATATAAAGAGCCATAAAACTGGGCTGGGGGGGGGTGGATGGGTGACGCTACACTTTCCTTTAAAGTGCCAAGTGCCTTTATCTCCAAGGAGTATGGGGTAAATATCTCGGCTTGGCGGTTGGTTTTATTTACGATCTCGACAAAAGGAAACACGCACTTCAGTTTAAAGTCGTCTAGATCAGCGGTCACCAAACGGTGGTCCACGATAGAATTGTTAACGAACGAGAATTTCATTGGTAGCGTCCGTCGAATTTCCCGTCTTCCAACTGAAGTGAAGTTATCCAGCTACTAAAACGTTATCGGCCTTTTCCGAATGTTACGTTTAAGAGAAAAGCCTGTAGCTGCTCCGACAAACAAGGCTAAGATCGGTCCTCAACAAGTTTATTTCCAACACACAGACAAAAAAAACATGTACAAAACATAAACAAGTAAAAGTATACAAGTTCAGCAATTATTATTATTATTATTCGAAAGGAAAGCTTAATCGAACTGACATCCGACGACACCCTCAAAGTTAAATTTAATTCAGGCATAAGAAGAGCTTATTTTTCGTATACTGCCAAAAATGAGTATCCACTATTAGGACAAAAAGCTATTAAAATATTATTGCCATTCACAACATATTTGTGCGAACAAACATTCCCGGCAGTTGCGGCAATTAAATATAAGTATAGTGGTCGAACTGCAAGCTATCTTCGTGTCGCTATTAGTACAATGGGCCCTAGAATCCAAGAATTGTTATCTAAGAAGCAGCAACATGTTTCACACTGATTGAATATTGAATATTATTCCTTTTATTGTAATTATTAAGTAAACTTTAATCATTATCATCATTTGACTTTTCTTTCTCCTCTTTTGGTTCACATTGAACAATTTCATTGAAAATATACAGTGTGTTCATTTGAAAACTTGCCATCTTGTATCAATTAATACAATTTTTAAAAATCGCTGAAACGCGTCAATTTTGTTTTGGAGGAAAGCATTTAATAACCCACCTCTAATAATTAGTTGGAGAACTTTCCCTTCCTCCAAAAAATGGGGTAGTGGTCCACGAGATTAAATATTTTCTGTTTGGTGGTTCGTGAGGATCAAAAGATTGGCAACCATGGTCTAGATTAACCTGCCTAGTTTCATATAGAACATATAGAGCTGCAGACTTGACATTCAGTGGTCTTTATTAAATTCTATCTTCTCAGAGATTCGCATTACAGGGGGAACTAATCAGTTTCGTGCGCACGAGGTGTGTAAATTAAGTAATAAGACTGATTTTTTATCTTTTTTTTATTCAAATAAAATTACAATTCAACACTATCCCCTTCTAAGTAACTACCTTGGGAGGCCACACAACGCTGAAGACGATTCTTCCATTCGTCATAGCAGTGCTGGAACTCGGATACTGGAATAGACTTCAGTTGGTCGGTTACGGCTGTTTGAATATTCTCCAATGTTCCAAAATGACGTCCCTTGAGGTGATTTTTCAATTTGGGGAACAAAAAAAAATCACATGGACTCAAGTCGGGTGAATAAGGAGGCTGAGGAGCCACAGGAATGTTATTACTGGCCAAATACTCATTAATAGAAATCGCGGTGTGACACGGAGCATTGTCGTGATGCAACACCCACTTGTTTTTGATGTTTGGTCTCACACGCATGACTATTTTTCGAAGTCTGTCAAGAACTTCTCGGTAAAAATGTTGGTTTACCATTTGCCATTGAGGCACAAATTCTTTGTGAACGATTCCTTGGCTATCAAAAAAGCAAATCAGCATGCATTTGATTTTTGACTTGCTCATTCTTGCTTTTTTTGGCCTTGGAGAGGTTGAAGTGTGCCACTGCATGCTCTGACGCTTAGTTTCTGGGTCATACTCAAACACCCAAGACTCGTCTCCTGTAATAACACGTTCCAAAAAATGGGGATCGTTTTCAATTGCTCCCAAAAAGTCAAGGCTCCTTTCCTTTCTGATGTCTTTTTGCTCTTGTGAAAGATTTTTCGGAACCATTTTTGCATAAATTTTTCTCATCCCCAATTCATTAGTCAAAATTTGATGAACGGTTGTGTGAGTCAAATTCAACTCTTCGCAGATCATTCGGACTGTCAAACGACGATCTGAACGCACGAGATCGCGGATTCTGCCAACATTTTCGTCGGTACTTGAAGATGAAGGCCTTCCACTGCGAGGCTCGTCTTCAACTGATTCCCTTCCTTCTGCAAACGACCTAAAAACCTGTGCTCTCGACAAAACATTGTCTCCATAGGCCTGGCACAGTTTTTCAAACGTTTCCAAGTCTGAAGCAAAACCTGATAGCACAACGTTGCTCGTAATTGATGTCACTCATTTTTAAAACGCACTGAAAAAACCTTGCTCACAAAAAAAGTCACTACGGACAGTGCAACAACTCTAGCATTTTCAAATTTGCACTGGACGTGTATCAGCTGTTTACTTACCCTACCACGCATGCGCCGCGTCTCCAGTGTTGCCAGATCGAACACTAGAAAATCAGTCTCATTACTTAATTTGCACACCTCGTACAGACTGTTTTATAACATTCAAAGACGGATTAACTGTATACAACTCTGACTTCTGGCAAATCATGGCATTTCGGAAGTTCTTTACCCTATATTATAAAAAAAAAAGCACTGATTAATATGCATGCTTACCTTCTGTTAACTCTAATAAGACGAAGCACTACGATCGTGTCAAATTTTCGAAATTGAGCTTACCGGAAATTACATTTTCAAATAGTTTCTGTGTGTGTGTGTGTATGTGTGTGGGTGTGTGTTTGAAAAAGAGAATAAACAAAATATCTCAAAAACGAAAATATCTCAACATATCTCGAAAAAGGCTCCAACGTTTTTTTTTTTTTTTTTTTAAACCTCGTATCCTATTTACACACATAAATACATATCACATTTATTTGAAATATTTTCTTAGGCAATTTAATTTTTTGGGCATTCTAGGGGGAACAGTAACGTTGAGCTTTTACTCTAGAGTACATTTCCGTGCTTTTGTATGGTTTTGAAACCTCCTATATAATTTTAGACCCATTAAAACCATTATTTGTAACATTTTCAAAAAAAAAAAAAAAATATTTCAGGTAATCCTTCGTTCGAATTTGCAGCGTTATATTTAAAAAAAAAAAAAATCTGGTGTGAAACACTCACACAACTTTCTATTACTCCAGTTCTCAAAATTATAATTGACGAAAGTTTATAGTTTCTGTATCAAATTTAATGAAATTCGTCGAAAACTGAAAAAAAAAAAAAACAAGTTCAGTAAAAGCGTACTTCCGGTTTATTAATATCCTTGAAATTCGGCAATTTTGGCCATCTATTTATTTCTAAATTAATTTTCATTGGATGATAGAATTGTATAATCAACAATGAAAGCATTTTATAGAGAAAAACATAACCCTCACCTCTCCCCTAAAAGTGCCGCCCTTAAATGAATTTTTCCCAGAGAAATGTTTTAAATAAAAGTTGTAGATGTTTGTATGTTTAGTTTATATAGGATGTTTCAAGAAATTCGTCGGAGGTATTTTTGAAAAAATCCGGGAAAAAGTGAAAAAAAATTACTTAGTAAAGTGGTAAAATAAACGCAATTCCGGTCAGCCGATTTTTTTTTTCAAGCTTGGAATTTCAACAACACATTTAATTCTAATTAATATTTAGATAACAGAATTGTCTAATAAATTGAAAAAGCACCTAAGATGAAAACATAACCCTACCCCTCGTCACCCCAATAACTGCCCTTAAATGAATTTTCCCAAAGAAATGTTGCAAATAAAAGTTGTAGATCTTTGTATGTGTAGTTGATATAACAAGTGTTGAAGGAAATCGTCGGAGCCATTTTTGAGAAAATCGCAAAAGAGTAAAAAAAAAAAAAACAACTAGTAAAGTGGTACTTCCGGTTGAGGAATTTTGACAGATAACGTACTGTCAGATCCTATGGTGATACCTAAACGGAATATCAAGTTTCAATTTTCTATGGTTTTTCATTTTTGAGTTATGCTGTTCACACATATATATATATATATATATACATACACACACAGAACATTTGCTAAAAACCACTTATTTGGACTCAGGGGACCTCAAAACGGATATTTCTGGTGAGAAAAGTCGATATCGAAAATTTGACACGATTACATCACTTCCTCTTACCAGGAGTAAGAGAAAGTAAAAATATTATATGGGATTGGTTCAATGTTATTGGCACTCACTTCTGGACTACAGTGTAAATCACAAGGATAGATACAAGGCCCCCCCTCTACTATCTCTATATTTATGTTAGAAAACTTTAATTTAAAAAAATAGTTATCTTTTTAGATATAATTGTTATTAGCAGCAGTGAGAGAGAGTCGTATGAGTGTTTCACGCCAGATTTTCCCTCTGTTTTAAAAAATTTTGATACTATTTTTTTGGTTCAATAAAACCTTTACATAAATCATATTTGTTTTTTGACCAATGTAACCTTTCTATCTTCTTAATTTTAGGGGGAGTGACGCAACTTAATTACGTTAGAATACGATCTTTTGTTATTTTCTGGAAATCTTAAAGCGCTATTTATTCGAATATGATAACAGGCGCTCAGATTGTAGCGTGTACATGAGTGGCACCTAAATAGTAAATAATAAAATGATTTGACGAGTTGGACTGTGCAGCTAGGTGGTGGGGACTATGACGTGTCCTTGATCTTGCTCTAATAAACTTGAACTAGCCCATAATGATAGAGTTACAATGGGTCACGCTAATTGTTTTTATTTCAATAGAATAGATTAATTGTACAATGAAATACCTAATACACTAACAACTGTCAACTATCTTGTTCATTTATTATTGTTTATAAAATTAATAGATGTGCATAGTAAAAATATTATTATTAATAGTTTGGTTGATAAATTAGAAAGATTAATAGTTTGATAAAGATCTTGTATCAGCTAGATTAAATTCAACAAAGAGTTGCACCATATTCATTAGTCCTCTTGCATGGCTTTGACACTTGAAAAATTGAGTCCATTCGCATTATTATTTCACAAAATCAAACTAATATATTTTACTTTCTCATATTACACCTAGTAAGAGGAAGTATTGTAATCGTGCCAAATTTTCGATATCGAGTTTTCATCGTATCCCTTTTGAGGTCCAAAAAGTCTGGGTCCAAAAAAGTGGTTTTTAGAACAATCGCAGAAAGTTCAAACTTGATATTCCGTTTTGGTATCAACATATCATCCCGATAGTAAGCCATCTGTCAAAATTCCTCAACCGGAAATACCGCTTTACTTAATAGTTGTTTTCACTTTTTTGCGATTTTCCCAAAAACGGCTCCGACGATTTTCTTGAAATTTGGTATATGAACTACACATACAAAAATCTACAACTTTAATTTAAAATATTTCTCTGGGAAAATTCATTTAAGGGCACTTTGGAGGGAGAGGGTGGGGTTACGTTGTTCTAAGTGCTATTTCAGTTTAGTATACAATTCTGTCATCTAAATAATATTAATTGCAATTAAATGTGTTGTTGAAATTCCGAATTAGAAAAAAAATCGGATGACCGGCAGTGCGTTTTTGCTGAAATGTATTTTTCCGTTTTCTGGTATTTTCTCGAAAACGGCTCTAAGATTTTCTTTAAACTATGAACTACACATATAAGGAGCTACAACTTTTATTTGAAACATTTCTCTTGGTGAAGTAATTTAAGGGGGGTATTGGGGGAATGGTGGGGTTATGTTTTTCTTTAAAGTGCTATCATAGTTTATCATACAATTCTACCATCTAAACAAAATTAATTCGAAATAACTAGATAGCCAACATTACGAGTTCCAAAAAAAATTAGTAAACCTGAAGTATGTTTTTACTTACAGTTTTTCAGTTTTCGAATTTAATTAAATTTGGTAAACTAACTATAAAATTTGTCAATTACAATTTTAAAAACTGGAATAAGAGATAGTTGTGTGAGTGTATGACAACAGATATTTTTTTTTAAATATTTTTTTATTGTATGTGTGGAGGGACCAAGCCCTCTGGTATCCAAAGCCCTTCTGGGCAGCACATGTACTTACCTCAAAGAGCGGAGAGCCTTTTCTAGGCAACACTGTCCATCACCGGCCAGTGAGCTGTAAGAGGCTCCTGGGAAGAAAAAATCTAAGGGCGGCATGCTGGATTCGAACCCAGGACCTCCGCGTTGCTAGTCCTGCGCGCTACCACTGAGCTAATCTCTTCCCCTAAACTAATACATAACTATAGTCACATGTAATAAATCTCTGCAAAGAGGAAGTAACTATGTATACTTCTATACGATGAGACAAAACTGAATGACATATTATGTAGATCTAAACTTAAACTAAAGTAATAAGGATCAAAAGATTAAAGGACGAATTACTAGGATTATTTTTCGTTAAAGTCATTCAGTAAAGTGCACTCCTTCAATCGGATTTTGCCTGGTTCCTCTATTTATATCTAAAAAGTTAAAACTTGAATTGATTTTTATTATTATTATTTTTTAAATGTATGTTATCTACCATACAAACTTTTACTATATTTTCCGAAAAATAAAAAAGCAATATACATACATTTGGTACAAAAAATATCTGGGGTAAAGTCCGGGAATAGACCTCCCCCCCTACTCAAATTACCTTTTTACTTTCTCTTACTCCTAGTAAGAGGAAGTATTGTAATCGTGTCAAATTTTCGATATCGAGTTTTCACCGGAAATATCCGTTTTGAGGTCCCCTGAGTCCAAAAAAGTGGTTTTTAGCAAATGGTCTGTGTGTGTGTGTGTGTCCGTGTGTGTGTATGTATGTGAACAGCATAGCTCAAAAACGAAAAATCGTAGAAAGTTCAAACTTGATATTACGTTTAGGTATCACCATGGGATCTGACGGTGCGTTATGTGTCAATATTCCTCAACCGGAAGTACCACTTTACTAGTTTTTTTTTTACGTTTTCTCAATTTTCTCAAAAATGGCTCCGAAGATTTTCTTTAAACTTGCTATATCAACTACACATACAAAGAGCTACAACTTTTATTTGAAACATTTCTCCAGTAAAATTCATTTAAGGGCACTTCTGGGGGAGGGGTGGGTTAGGTTTTCATCTTAACTGCTGTTTCAGTATATTAGACAATTCTGTCATCTAAATAATGTTAATTAGAATTAAATATGTTGTTGAAATTCCGAGTTTGAAAAAAAATAGATAACCGGAAGTGCGTTTTTACTGAAATATAATTTTCAGTTTTCTGGTATTTTCTCGAAAATGGCTCCAACGATTTTCTTTAAACCAGCGTTGTTAACTATACATTTAAAGAGCTACAACTTTTATTTGAAACTTTTCCCCTGATAAATTCATTTAAGGGGACTTTTGGGGGAGGGGGGTTATGTTTTTCTTTAAAATGCTATCACAGTTGATTATACAATTCTGTCATCCAAATTGAAATAACTAGAAATTAATATATGACCCAAATTCCGAGTTTCAAGGAAATTAGTAAACTGGACAGTCTTACTGGACAGTGTTTTCACTTTTCGGACGAATTTCATTAAATTTGGTACACTAACTATAAAATTTGTCAATTATAATTTTGAGTACTGGAGTAAGAGAAAGTTGTGTGAGTGTTTCACACCAGATTTTTATATGGTACATTCGTATCGGAATGATGAAATCCCCCCCCCCCTTCCCCCGTAAAAGTATTAAGTTTGCAAAAACTAAGTGGCGTCATTAAGTAAATAATTTTACAATCGTATATTCTATTTAGAAAAAAAGTGAGTGTAGGAATAAATCGAATATATACAGAACAGTGATCCGAACGTATACAAGTTGGATTGACCTTGGATTATTAATTTCTATTTTTCGCGAGGAAAGGGTCGGGGGGCGAAGCCTCCCAGATAAAATCTTTTGTGTATAAGCAAACATGCTTTTTATGTTATTTCCCTTTTCCTGCTTTTTATGTTATTTTTCTAACCCTACTTTTACTTAAATTTTTTTTACTACCCATACATTTCAAATCTATGAGAAAAGTACTTTTTGAATATGTATATATTTTTCTGCAATACCTCTTAATTGTTTATAGTACCATATTAGCATAGATGATGGTCATTTGAATATTTAAAAGTTAACCTAATTGGTGAAATTTTTGCTTTTACAAATTAACACTGTATAACTACCAAACAGTTATCTCAGTGCTTGTTTTATAGTGAATACACATATTGTGAACTACTATGAATAAATTTCATAGTTCTAAGACAGAAAATACGAAAAAAAAATCTGGTGTGAAACACTCACACAACTTTCCAGTTCTCAAAATGATAATTGACAAATTTTATAGTTTGTGTACCAAATTTAATGAAATTCGTCGAAAACTGAAAATACTGTTCAGTAAAAGCGCACTTCCGGTTTATTAATTTTCTTGAAACTCGGAATTTCAGCCATCTATTTATTTCTAACTAATTATGTTTGGATGATAGAATTGTATAATGAACTAGGATACCACTTTGATGAAAATCTAACCCCACCCCTCCCCTAAAAGTGCTCTTAAAAGAAATTTCCAGAGAAATGTTTTAGATAAAAGTTGTAGATCTTTGCATGTTTAGTTTATATACGAAGTTTCAAAAAAATCGTCAAAGCCATTTTTGAGAAAATTGCGAAAAAGTGAATAAATCATTTAGTAAAGTGGTAAAGTAAACGCACTTCCGGTTATCCGATTTTTTTCAAACTCGGAATTTCAACAACATATTTAATTCTAATTAACATTATTTAGATGACAGAATTGTCTAATAAACTGAAATAGCACTTTAGATGGAAACCTAACCCCACCCTCCCCAAAAGTGCCCTTCAATGCATTTTCCCGGAGAAATGTTTCAAATAAAAGTTGTAGCTCTTTGTATGTGTGGTTGATGTTTAGTTTAAAGAAAATCGTCGGAGCCATTTTTGAGAAAATCGCAAAAAAGTAAAAAATCCAACTGTAAAGTGGTACTTCCGGTTGAGGAATTTTACAGATAACGTACAGTCAGATCCCATGGTGACCCTAAACGAATATCAAATTTCAACTTTCTACGATTTTTCGTTTTTGAGCTATGCTGTTCACATACACACATACATACACACACACACACACACACACACACACACACACATCACACACACACACACAACAGACCATTTGCTAAAAACCACTTTTTTGGACTCAGGGGACCTCAAAACGGATATTTCCGGTGAAAACTCGATATCGAAAATTTGACACGATTACAATACTTCCTCTTACTAGGAGTAAGAGAAAGTAAAAACAGTTCAGTAAAAGCGCACTTCCGGTTTACTAATTTCCTTGAAACTTGGAATCTTTTTAGCCATCTATTTATTTCTAATTAATTTTCATTGGATGATAGAATTATATAATCAACTATGATAGCATTTTAGAAAAAAAAACATATTCCCCCCCCCCTAAAAGTGCCCTTAAATGAATTTTCCCGGAGAAATGTTTCAAATAAAAGTTGTAGCTCTTTGTATGTGTAGTAGATACACAAAGTTTAAAGGAAATCATCGGAGCAGTTATTGAGAAAATCGCAAAAAAGTAAAAAAAAAAAAAAAAAACAACTTGTGAAGTGGTACTTCCTGTTGAGGAATTTTGACAGATAATGTAGTATCAGATCCGAAGGTGATACCTAAACGGAATATTAAGTTTCAATTTTCTACGGTATTTTCGTTTTTGAGCTATGCTGTTCACATATATACATATATCATAAGTATATTTCCGGTGAAAACTCGATATCGAAAATTTTGCACGATTACAATAATTCCTCTTACTAAGGAGTAAGAGAAAGTAAAAAGATGAAGTGCGAGTATTGCCAACCAACTTCCTTAAATTCCCTCCAAATCTTCAAATATCCCTTTTTGCTTATTAAGAGCTTCATCAATATACTAATTAATGAGAGAGGGCATTTTTCAAAAATAATTTTGTCGATTAGCATGAGGCCCATTATCAGGTATCAGATACAACGCCATTTTATAACTATGTATACTGAAGTGCACGTTTATCGTGACTTATTACATTTTATTATAATCATCATGTGTACAAATAAATATTAACTAAGGACATTTGGGTATTTCATATTATGACTAAATAATCAATGATATTTGGAAGAAATATTTTAAAGATTTAGTGGGGATTTTTAGTTATCATTTGAATATAATAAAAAGAAAACAACTTTTGTCCTTGAAAATTCTTATATATTATTTGCTTCTGGAAACTTACTATATTTTTAATCGCATCAGAATGGCATAATAATGGGGTGTTAATGAAATTAAATATGCATTTTCTTTTTTTATGAATACAAAGAAAAAATTGAAATGAATTATAAGAATGAAGAAGCACTACAATGGGCCCCCCCCTCGACTTGTGAAAGTTCTTTTTTCGTCTTTTATCTCTCCCTCCTTTAGACTTGCATACTAATAATTTTAGTTGTTATTTATTGCTATTGTTTTGCAAGATGAAAGCCATACTATTGTACTTTCTATTTTTCATAAAATTCATATATTGACTTCCATTTTTCCTAAGTTTTTTTATATACAAGCATACTGATTGATAAGCTGGTGAGAGGAATTGTATATTCAATCCCACACCGTGACCCAATCCATGATTACCATGACCAATTCTAAACAAACACATTCTAACCTGGGAAGCCAGGATGGACCAAAGCATGTGAGCAATGAGAATGCGGACGAATTGGCCGAAGATTGATATAGACATTTTATGACTGGAAAGCCCGCAAAGGGGTATCTGTTGCATGCAGTTTCTTGGGAAGTAACGACCCCACGGGTTACCACAGCTCAGTCCTCCACACACACTTAGTCAGAACAGTACACAAACTAGGGTTTCCGTCCCTAGTTAACTGGCGAAAGCCAAGGGATAAGGAAGGGATTAGCTCAGTGGTAGCGCGCTGGACTAGCAATGCGGAGGTCCCGGGTTCGAGTTCAGCTGTGCTGCCCTTAGATTTTTTCTTCCTAGGAGCCTCTACAACTCACTGTACGGTGATGGACAGTGTTCTCTGTAGCTAAAGAACACTGCTTGGAAGCCGGCTGTGCATTGGAGAAGCTTCCAGGGGGCACAATAGATCTTTCAGGTCACAGTGCAATAATCGCCTACAACAATCTACATCTACATCTAGGTCTGGAAACTTTTTGCGGCATATCCAGAGTAGTGAAGAAATCAGCTTTTATAATCTTGTGTAATGTAACGGTGTGATGATGTGTATAGGTAGCTTGTGGCGTGAGCGTTTTAGTGAAAAGGGCTTGTATGTATATGCGGTTAAGAGAGAATGAAGTATTAGTAATAATCAAGAAATCACCACTGTTAACAATAAATATATTCTGTTAAAATAATAATTACAACTTATTTGATATTATAAACTTATTTAATTTATTGTGAAACTGGCACTGATACTAAGACAGCGATTCCTGAAGTATTCTGTTCTGGCTTTGGAAACAGAATACCGACTGTATTGATTGAAGGCAGAAGTCTGACTCCCCTTGTTGGAAGGTAGAGTACAGCCTGTTCGAAGGAATGCTCTCTAACAAAGCAGCTGACCAAGTCGCATTGTATTAAATTTTGTGCCTTTGTTTCCCTACTAGCAATGACCCCAATTTACAGTACCTGACACTAAAATACACTTTTTTTTGAAGGTAAATTCACAGCACTAAGATACATTTAAAATAATAAAATTAGATTTTTGATACTATAAAATATTCTAAACTATTATTTTTCTATTTGGTTCTTCCACTACACTTGAGTTTGTAGTAAGCCTCGTGGAAGACTAAATACGAAAGAAGTTCATTCATAGGGAACTATCGCAAAAGCTTATAGTTGGTCTGCTTAACAAAGACTGTTTGATCTTAAAGGTTATGGTGGGCATAACCTTTAAGATCAAACACCCAAACTGGGCGTTTGGTGACCAAGGAAATACATGCGCCTATAAAGACTGACTGATAGTCAGTCAGTGCAGGTTTTGCTTGTTTCTTGAAGAGATACTACCTCCAAATTTCCTTTTGCCATTAAGAAGTCAGATTGAGACACCTCCAGCTGGGCACTAAAACAACCAACGGCGATGAGCAATCCAGCAGAAGCCTTTCTGCCCGCTTTTGTTTATATGCTCTGAACCATTAGTAAAGGTCAATTACCGGGGGCGGATTGTTTGCAACAATTGTGAGCCATTAGAACTGCTACCCGTATTTTCTGTTCTGTTCTATTCTAAACTGATATTTTTTTTTCTCGTTTTTTTTATCCAAATTTCTCTTTTTCCTTACTTTTCTGATTTATGTATCTTTCAGAAGATCGGTGTAATATGTGACAGAAACTTTGAAAAACTGTAATTCAACGTTTTTAATCTCTGAAGATAAGTCAGAATAGTAATCTAGTCCGAAATAAGTCAGAATCAGGGTAAAGGATCTTGTAGTTATTGTCGCGCCTTTATGCCTTTGTCTAAAGCAAAGAAAAGTTTGCATATATCTTACTACTTGGACCTACCTTGCTTGCTGAACGAAGTTGATCACTATGGTAGATCCTTTTCCACTCCTGATTATTTATTAATATGATGTGTGATTACTATTAAATATAGTTTAAGTTACACCCTTTTATTAAATTACAGACTTAGACAGTAAATAGAGATCATGATAGCATTGATGTCAGTCAGTTTTTCATTCCAATAACTTGGTTCATACTTTTGAATTTTATTTAATTATTTCAAGAAACTGATAAAAACTTTTTAAAGAATTGTTATAGCTTTTACTTTTACATTGTTTGTCCAACAGCATATGAGATTTGTACTTTGTTAACATTTTTTAAAATCTTTATTGTAAATTGACCATTTTTTTGAACTCAGGGGACCTCAAAACGGATATTTCCGGTGACAACTCGATATCGAAAATCTGACACGATTACAATACTTCCTCTTACTAGTAATAAGAGAAAGTAAAAAACAAAACCTGATCATTATTATTCAATTGCCAAATTTCTTGAATGATTGCAACATATATGCATAATTATCTCGAGAAGAGAAACTGGATATTCCTCGGAAAATTTATAAATTTATTAAAGAAAAGAAAAGTTAAAGTAAATTTGTAGTTTCTGGAAAAAAATCTAGTTTTTAAAAATATTAGTTTTGAATTAATAACAAATTCTCAAAATTTTGTAGACAGTGACTGTCAGACTATTTATTCTCAAAATTATTGAATGATTCTTTTAATTTATCTAGACTAAAATTAACTCTGAAATTATTATTAATATATATAACAATTTTCATCATTAAACATTTAACCATTAAATAAAGTTTGTTAATTATACCAGATTCAACATGATTTACTATTAGCTAACAAAGATTTTTTGTAGATTGTAGATTGTTGTAGGGGATTATTGCACTGCGACCTGAAAGATCTATTGTCCCCCTCCCCCCAGGAGCCTTCTTAGTGCATTGCCGACCTCTAAGCAGCGTTCTGTAGCTACAGACAACACTGCCCAACACAGGACACTGAGTTGTAGAGGCTCCTACGAAGAAAAAATCTAAGGGCAGCATGCTGGATTCGAACCTGGAATCTCCCCGTAGCTAATCCAGCGCGCTGCCACTGATCTAATCCCACTGAGTTTAAGTGTATTACTTTCTCTTACTCCTAGTAAGAGAGGAAGTATTGTAATCGTGTCAAATTTTCGATATCGAGTTTTTCACCGGAAATATCCGTTTTGAGGTCCCCTGAGTCCAAAAAAGTGATTTTTAGCAAATGGTCTGTGTGGTGTGTGTATGTGAACAGCATAGCTCAAAAACGAAAAACCGTAAAAAGTTGAAACTTGATATTCCGTTTAGATATCACCATGGGATCGATCTGACAGTACGTTATCTGTCAAAATTCCTCAACCGGAAGTACCACTAGCACTTTACTAGTTTTTTTTTTTTTTTAATTTTTGCAATTTTCTTATAAAATGCCTTCGACAATTTTCTTCAAACTTCTTGTATCAACTACACATACAAAGAGCTACAACTTTTATTTGAAACATTTCTCTGGGAAAAATGCATTTAAGGATACTTTTGGGGAGAGAGAGGTAGGGTTATGTTTTTCATCTAAAATGCTATTTCAGTTTATTAGACAATTCTATCATCCAAAACAAAATTAATTAAAAAATAAATAAATGGCCAAAAATTCCAAGTTTCAAGAAAATGATTAAAAACCGGAAGTGCGGCCCTGTACTGAACAGTTTTTATTTCAGTTTTCGACGAACTTCATTAAAATTTGGCACAAAAATTATAAAATTTTATCAATTATAACTTTTGAGATCTGGTTGAGTAAGAGAAAGTTGTGTGAGTGTTTCATACAAGATTTGTTTGTGTACTGTTCTGATGAAGTGCATGGATGGAGTACTGAGCTGTGGTAACCTGTGGGGGTCGCTACTCCCCAAGTAAAACTGCATGCAACATATAACTTCTTGCGGGCTATGTTTTATTGTAACTGGCCAGTTTCCTTTTTAGCCGAAGCCGAGCCCTCTTTAACGTGGACCCTAATTGTGCTTCTTTCACATCTATATTTTACGCACATTGCGTCAAATATTTTTTTTTTTAATGCAATGGTTCTCATTCAGTCAATTGAAAGAGTGGGAGTTAATTTAATGCCACACACTCGATAAATTGTTCTGCCTACACCGCATATCTCTAGGGCTTCAAATTTGATAACCTTTTTTTTTTATTTTTTTTTTTTTTAAATATGCATGAATGACACTATGAACAACTATTGAATAAATAAATAAATAAATAATTTATTAAATAAGTTATAAATATATACATGTAAAAATACTAATATAGTAGTGTAGTTTCCATAGGCAAAATAACAGTGGTGGTGCCATCTGTTGTGGAAGTGATGTAACTAGTTGGGAGAGTTGATAAACCACCACTTATTGGATCCTGTACCTCAGTGGTAGTAAGTGTGGCACATTGTGGATATTGTACTTTTGGTACACAATAAGCTGCTTCGGCATTAAATACTGAATTCGGTGGGCAAGTCCTCCGTGTTATTTTGTACGAATTCAATAGGCCTGGAAATCGTCGTGTACATTCATAGTAATGATTACATGAATTATAATCTTTTACCAAACCTTCATGTAAACAATGTGTCTGACATTGTTGATTTGTTTCTTGCATTGCTTGACCAAGTGGGCAATGGAACATTTCTATTGGATTATTATTAGAACATAATGCATAAACTGTTGGATCTCCAGGATATGTTGTATATCTGTAATATAAATAAATATCTACATTTAATAAATTTCTCTAAATAATTTTTTACTTTCTCTTACTTCTAGTATTGAGGAAGTATTGTAATCGTGTCAAATTTTCGATATCGAGTTTTCACCGGAAATAACCGTTTTGAGGTCCTCTGAGTCCAAAAAAGTGGTTTTTAGCAAATGGTCTACTGTGTGTGACTGTGTGTATGTATGTATGTATGTGAAGAGCTAGTTCAAAAAAGAAAAACCATGGAGAGTTGAAACTTGATATTACGTTTAGGTATCACCATGAGATCTAGCGGTGCGTTATCTGACAAAATTCCTCAACCAGAAGTACCACTTTACTAGTTGATTTTTTCCTACGTTTTTGCGATTTTTTCAAAAATGGCTCCGACGATTTTCTCTAAACTTGGTATATCAACTACACATACAAAGAGCTACAACTTTTATTTAAAACATTTCTCCGGAAAAATTCATTTAAGGGCACTTTTCGGGGAGGGGTAGGGTTAGGTTTTCATCTAAAGTGCTATTTCAGTTTATTAAACAATTCTATCATCTAAATAATGTTAATTAGAATTAAATATATGGTTGAAATTACGAGTTTGACAAAAATCGGATAACCGGAAGTGCGTTTATTTTTAACACTTTACTGAATGATTTTTTTTTTTTTTCACTTTTTCGCGATTTTCTTGAAACTTCTTATATAATCTAAACATGCAAAGATCTATATCTTTTATTTTTAAAACATTTCTCTGGAAAAATTCATTTTAAGGGTACTTTTAGGAGAGGGGCGGAGTTACAGCTTCTCCTCTAAAGTGCTATCATAGTTGATTATATAATTCTATCATCCAAACAAAATTAATTAGAAATAAATAGATGGCCAACATTTTCCGAGTTTTAAGAGAATTAGATAAACCGGAAGTGCCCTTTTTACTGAACAGGTTTTTCAGTTTTCGACGAATTTCGTTAAATTTGCTACATAAACTATAACATTTGTCAATTATAATTTTGAGAACAGGAGTAAGAGAAAGTTGTGTGAGTGTTTCACACCAGATTTTTTTTTTTTTATTTTTTTCTTTTTCAAGTCTGAATATAGCTTTCAAATTAAATTTGTATAAAGCGTAATAATTTACATTTTTTTTCCCCCAACATACCTGCCATTTCTTCCTTCACAATGAAATCTCCTACAGGGTACTGTGGGTGATTGTAGTGCACATGCCCTAGTTAATGGATTATAAACCTCATTGTATTCACATTTATATTGATAAGGTTTCCCATTTGCACAATAATAAAATTTTCTACAGCTTTCAATATCCGGATAATAAGCATTATAAGATGGACATGAAAACCTTGATTTTTGTGTATTATCAGCTGATGAAACATCACGATCTATTAAATATCTAGATGAGCATACATTCAATTTTGGATGACATATTGGTGTTGGCCCAGAACATCTAATAATTCTTTCAGTACCGGATGTTGTACATAATGCAACAGTACTTTCATTGTGACATCTTAGTTTGTTTCCACTTGGATTACATCTTAGACAATTCTCTTTACATAATTCATTTGATGGTGTATTAGCTAATTGTAGTAATTGTTGTTCTGTATCCAACGCTTGTCGTAAATCTCTTTCGTTTCTTAATGCTTCTTCTTCCGCCTAGTAATAAAAACATATATTTAGATTATTAGTGGATTGCTTTTAATTATGATAATAAAATAATTATTTCGAGTAAGTGTACATTACATTTGTTTTCACTTAATTGAGAAAAAAAAATTATTTGTTTTTCCTTTATTTAAAAGATCATATATTATACTGAGAAATCACTGTTTTATTGGAAACTTAAAGAGACTCCGTCACGTTTGCTTTAATGCGTGACTATTAAATACATTAATTCTAAAAGAGTATTTATGTTTTATCATTAATAAAAATAGACTAGAAGAATTAATGAGTTCACCACATCTAAAATCACGTCATTCATATGTTCCTCATTTAGAAAATAAAGTATAATTGAAAAGAAGTAAAAAAACAGTAGCGCTAATAATATAATTAATAATCTAAGCTAATTATTAGTGTTACTACACCTACTTATCGGGTACTTAGGTGGAAGGCATAGGATAAATTCAGTTTTTTTTTTTAATTCTGTCTACTATAGAAGATAAATGTTATTTTTTTATTTTGAATTATTAGTATAATTTTTAATTTTTTACTTTCTCTTACTCCTACCTAGTAAGAGGAAGTATTGTAATCGTGTCAAATTTTATGATATCGAGTTTTCACCGGAAATATCCATTTTGAGGATATAGCTCAAAACTGTAAAACCGTAGAAAGTTGAAACTTGATATTCCGTTTAGGTATCACTATGGCATCTTAACAGTGGGGTCCATCTGTCAAAATTCCTCAACCGGAAGTACCACTTTACTTGTTTGTTTTTTTTTTTTTTTAATTTTCTGCATTTTTTTCAAAAATGGCTTCGACGATTTTCTTTAAACTTATTATATCAACTACATATACAGTAAGGCAGAGATTATTAACCTTATTCCCCGTCTGGGCACATCTGACAAACAGGAAATGCTGGCGGGTGCGGTTCAAAAAAAGTATAACGATTCTTAATATTTCTTTATTTTATTGCAATCATAAGCATCATAAACAATATCCTACACTAAAAAAGGTAACAAGAAATTTGAAATAGTTACACGTAATGCGATTTTTGACATTGCATATTATCCGCTAATTTTTCAGTAATAAGATGATATTCCCAATCTTATAGCATCTTCGAGATTGCTATTATCGTTAAGTCGAGATCTGATTGTTGATTTAATTGTGTTCATTGTTGAAAACAACGATTCACATAAATATGTGGGACCGAAAGAGGATTTTAATTTGTAAGCTGCTTTTTTCAAAAGGGGATATTTTTTTATCTTCGGCTAGATTCCAAATCTTTTCATTAAGTCCGCACGATTTTAATACAATATCAGTCTGCGTCTGTTATATTGCGAACTATGCGGGTGCTACTTTTCGGACAAAACTTATCATTATCTGGCATTTTGTACCCGTTTTAGTGAATTGAGGCTGAAATGGTTTGGTAGTCAGCGTGTATCGGGGCATACTATGATGGAGTTATTAAATGGCAGACATTGGCCTTCTCTAGCAAATTTTTGCAAAGCCGCATATGCGTACTCACAAGTCTGCTAGTGGTAATTGATTATATATTATGCTAATTATGTTTTTACTTATTTTAATTTGTTATTTGTAATTTGAAAAGTTTATTTTGTCAGGATTGAAGAATATGATATTTTGTTAAATTTTACGTTACATTTTATCCATTTAAGTTGAATTATCAGTTTACTTTTCTTATATATTATTAATTTATTATACGACTCTACCAAACGGTCAGAGACCATGGTATTGTCTTTACGTAAAAAATTTTAATTCGGTAATTTTCTGGTTCTTTTGTTTTCTTTTTTTGCATCTTAATAAGTATTATTTATTTTATGATTACCATGTATTAATTGTTCTATCAGTGTAGTAACAAAGACGTTCAATCAATCAATCAATATCAGTCTGAATATTTAAAATCTCATCTTCAATTGAAGATGCTTCTTCCTGAATGATTTTTCCCCATCAACTTCACAAATATTAATTTGAGGACTGAATGGGTTTACAAAAAATGAAGCCACTGGCTCAACAATCAAAAATTGCTAATTTACTGCCAATTGCGCCTTATCAGATAAATCTGTCGACTCGTCTAACTGAAGTGAAAATCATTTACATTTTTGCATATCATCGTTCAACTGACTTTGTAAATTAGTTGATAGCACCTGTATTCTCTTAGTAGTTGTATCGTTAGATAACTGCACATCTTGTATTGCTGTAATAATTTCTTGCTCATAATTTTATTTCTAAAAGTATGATGAATCTCGCGGCCACACAAAAATCCGTGGAGGGCCGCGGTTTGACCACGGTAGATATTGATATAGTACATAGCGGACAATCGCGGGCGCACAAAAATAGCTTCGCGGGCACAGGGTTAAGAACCCCTGCACTGCAG
Source organism: Triatoma infestans (assembly GCA_011037195.1). NCBI lineage: Eukaryota > Metazoa > Arthropoda > Insecta > Hemiptera > Reduviidae > Triatoma > Triatoma infestans. The sequence goes on along the minus strand of JAAEAF010003229.1, from coordinate 15,204 downwards.
TAAGGCTACAACTTTTATTCGAAACATTTCTCTGGGAAAATTCATTTAAGGGCACTTATAGGGGAGGGGTTGAAGCTAAAGTGCTATTTCAGTTTATTAAACAATGCTATCATCTAAATAATGTTAATTAGAATTGAATATGTTGTTGAAATTCCAAGTTTCAAAAAAATCGGATAACCGGAAGTTTGTTTACATTATCCACATTACTAAATGATTTAGTTTCTCTTCCTCCTAATAAGAGGAAGTATTGTAATCGTGTCAATTTTCCGATGTTGTGTTTTTACCGGAAATATCCGTTTTGAGGTCCCCTGAGTCCAAAAAAGTGGTTTTTAGTCTGTGTGTGGGTGTGTGTGTCTCTGTGTGTGTGTGTGCAAGTATGTGAACAGTATAGCTCAAAAACGAAAAATCGTAGAAAGTTCAAACTTGATATTCCGTTTAGGTATCACCAATGGGATCCGACAGTAGGTCATCTGTTAAAATTCCTTAACCGGTAGTACTACTTTACTAGTTGTTTGTTTTTACGTTTTTTGCGATTTTCTCAAAAATATCTCCTACGATTTTCTTGAAACTTTGTATATCAACTAAATATACTAACAGCTACAACCATTTTTTGAAACATTTCTCTGGGAAAATTCATGTAAGGGCACTTATGGGGGAGGGGTGGGATTACAGCTTCCTCTAAAGAATTATCATAGTTGATTATACAATTCTATCATCCAAACAAAATTAATTAGAAATAAATATGCGGCCGAAATTCCGAGTTTTAAGAAAATTAGTAAACCGGAAGTGCGTATATGTATGTGTATGTATCTATGTGATCAGCATAGCTCAAAATAAAAAAAACCATAGAAAGTTGAAACTTGATATTCCGTTTAGGTATCACCATGAGATCTGACAGTACGTTATCTGTCAAAATTCCTCAACCGGAAGTACCACTTGTTACTAGTTTTTTTTTTTTTATTTTTTTGCAATTTTCTCAAAAATGGCTCCAATGATTTTCTTTAAACTTGGTACATTAACTTCACCTAGTAACAGCCACAACTTTTATTTAATACGTTTCTCCGGAAATATGCATTTAATGGTATTTTTGGGAGAGATATGGGATTACGGCTTGCTCTAAATTGCTATTTCAGTTTATAACACAATTTTGTCACGTAAATAATATTAATTAAAATTAAATATGTTATTGAAATTCCAAGTTTGAAAAAAAAAAATCAGATGACCGGAAGTGTGTTTACTTTACTAATTGATTTTTTTTTTCACTTTTTTTACAATTTACTCAAAAATTACTCCGATGATTTTCTTGAAACTTCCTATATAAACTACACATACAATGATCTACAACTTTTATTTCAAAAACATTCTTTGGAAAAATTCATTTAAGGGCACTTTTAGGGGAGGGGTGGGGTTATGTTTTTTCTCTAAGGTGGTTATCATAGTTGGATTATACAATTCTATCATCCAAACAAAATTAATTAGAAATAAATATGCGGCCGAAATTCCAAGTTTCAAGAAAATTAGAAAAACCGGAAGTGCGTTTTTATTTGACAGTTTTTCGACGAATTTCGTAAAATTTGGCTCACAAACTTATAAAATTTGTCAATTATAATTTTGAGAATTGGAATAAGAGAAAGTTGTGTGAGTGTTTCACACCAGATTTTTTGTTTTGTTTTATACATCCCCATTTAATATACGGCTAAAGCATACATTGTTATTATTATTTTTGAGGACAATAAAAGCGGTATAATGTGAACGAATTCTGGGATCCAAGGATATTTTATTAAAAAAGAAAAAAAATTAAGTTAATCCAATAAAAACGTAACAGCGACTGAGGCCTGACTATAATCAACCAGTAATAAAGTACTAGTGAAACATCAATGAAGCATTGATTTCTGAAACTTATATAAAACAAAAATGATTTTTATATTAAATCACAAAATATGCTAACCTTATCATTAGTAGTGTCCATATTGTTTTGAATATTACTGATAGATTTAACACCAGTTTCTGCCAAATTCTGATTATCTGCATTCCTAATAATTATTGAACCATCTTCCCTGTTCATTATTTCTTTTTGTGTTTTACTTAAATGTTTTTCTTCTTCTTCTTCCATATTGAATGTTTCTACAGCAGATTCTATTGATGACTCTTTATTCTTCAATCTGTAAATTTAGATTTATTTGAAATTTTGTCATTGAAATTTAACGCCCACAAATTATGCAAAATCAGGTTTTTTTTTACCTTCTATTACTCCTATTAAGAGGAAGTATTGTAATCGTGTCAAATTTTCGATATCGAGTTTTCACTGGAAATATCCGTTTTGAAGTCCCCTGAGTCCAAAAAAAGTGATTTTTTATTTAGAAAATGATCTGTAAATGCGAACAGCATAGCTCAAAAACGAAAAATCGTAGAAAGTTCAAACTTGATATTCCGTTTGGGTATCACCATAGGATTCGACATGTACGTCAGCGGTCAAAATTCCTCAACCGGAAGTACCACTTTACTGAATGTTTCTTTTTTTTGTCACTTTTTTGCAATTTTCTCGAAAATGGCTCCAACGATTTTTTTATAAACTTGATATATCAACTACACATACAAAGACCTACAATTTTTATTTGAAACATTTTTCCGGGAAAATTCATTTAAGGGCACTTTTAGGGGAGAGGGGGTGGTGGGTTGTCCTCTAAAGTGCTATTTCAGTTTATTATACAATTCTATTATCTAAATAATGTTAATTAGAATTAAATGTGTTGTTGAAATTCCGAGTTTGAAAAAATAGGATAACCGGAAGTGCGTTTACATTACCACTTTTCTAAATAATTTTTTTTACTTTTTCACGATTTTCTTAAAAATGGCTCCGACGATTTTCTTGAAACTTCGTATATAAACTAAACATACAAAGATCTACAACTTTTATTTAAAACATTTCTCCGGCAAAAATTCATTTAAGGGCACTTTTGGGGGAAGGGTAGAAGGTTAGGTTTTCCTCTAAAGTCGTCGATTATACTATTATACCATCCAATCAAAATTATTAAGAAATAAATAGATGGCCAAAATTCGGAGTTTCAAAAAAAAAAATTAACCGGAAGCGCGTTTTTACTGAACTTTTTTTTCTAATTTTCGACGAACTCTTACAAATTTTATCAAATTTGATAGACAAACTATAAAATTTGTCAATGACAATGTTGAAAACTGGAGTAAAAGAAAGTTGTGTGAGTGTTTCAGACCAGATTTTTTTTTTTTTTTTTTTTTTTTTTTTTTTTTTGAAAAATGTTTCAGATAAAAGTGATACATTTATATTTGAGTAATGAAAAACGTTATAGACATTTTCAAGAAAATTCCACTCAAACTCAAAAACCAACTCTGGAAAGTCCGCATTTCCGGTATTCCGTTTTTCTTTAAATTTGGAATTTTAGTAATGTTCCTAATGTATATTAATAAATTATAGAACCATATGTAATATTAAAATAGTACTTTAATAGAGAGAGCTTCACATAAGGCCACTCAGGTACACTGTAAAATCCCCACCTCCATTTTCAATGCCCAGCCCAACTCAACTTTGTTATGTTGCAATTTTAAAGAAAATTTCTTGATTAAATGTATTAATTTAACAGAAAGTCGTTTGAATGTTTTACACCACAATTTTTTTAATCTAGTGATTGCCTTGAGCTTGATCAATTTCATTCAAGCAATTGACACCAGAAGAAATCGTAGTCACCGCTAATCTCAAATCTTCTTTTCGGTAATATTCAGTTGTTTTTTCGTTTTTTTTTACTAAAAATATTTCATGCCCAAGCAAGCTCATTAAATAAGGTTCTTTAGTAAAAAACAGGAAATAAATTTTAAAAAAAAGAAAATTAAAAAGGCGAGGGGGGCGCTACTGTAAGGTTCTCCAGTTCCTCTGGTGGGTTCTGTTAAATAAAATAAAAAAGAAAAGAAATGAAAATAAAAGAAAAGGGGTGAAAATATTAAATGGACTGTATATACGAGACTCGTATGTACCGAATAAAGAGAGAGCAAATGGGCTCATATAATATGAACAAAATAAATATTAAATTAAATTTAAAATAAGTAGCAAAATATTTATTATCTTCAACAAGCCAAAAGGAATGGCGCTTATCTTAAACGCAGAAACCCTTAACACCAGTGTAGGTAGACTCATGCGTCCTTAGCCCATGTCCGGGGATAAGGGAAGTGGAAAATAGGAAAAGGAAATAAGACCTTTTGTGCCTGGAACTCCTGAAACTCTTGATCCACACACTGCTGCTTGGCTGATGAATCTTGATTAATTATTTAAACAGGCGACTGGAAACTAGCAAGGCCGGAGAAGCAACCGGAAGTAGACCATGTGCTTGTACAATATACCTTAGCAGGCCGGGAGAATCCGGAGACCCTCACTCGAGAGAAGAGACCAACTTATTAACACTAACCCCGTAGAAAACCAGAAGTGGATTTTCAACAGGAAAACTTGGGTTTTCACCATTTAAGGAAAGCGAAAGTGGTCTAAACTGTACGTATAGAATGTGTTGCAACATACAACCACCTTGTCTGAACGTTAATTTGTGACTGACTGGAGAGGGCAAGAAAAGGGATTAACCCCTTCTCTCTATATTTAGGACACAGCCTCCTATATACTGAGCCTATTGATTGTCTATAAATTATTATATTCTGACGGCGGCAAAATTAAATTCGCGCATAAATAACGAACAAAGGTATATTGGCTTTTGCTGTCATGCTTGAGGTTACATCTGTTTAAAAAACGTTTTGATACCCATTGGGGCACTTGGGGGGGGGATGATGTCCTGAAATCTGGTTTCCATGTTTTTTGTTTGTTTTTTTATCAATTTATTGAGAAGGAATTAGTAAACTTCCAAGTCATCTGCTACAAGTTCGTTTCCTTCTCAAATAGCTCGAAGTTTAGGAAGAAACTGATGTAGACTTACAAGACGTACTTTATTTTTTAAAAAGCACCTAATTATCACTTTAGTTTTGATAAAAGTTATTTTTTCCCTATTGTAGCGGATATTTAAAATACTGAATTTATTGAATTGATGAATAATTGATTCCGTTTTTTAATTTAAATTTTATTTTTTACTTTTATATCCATTGTTCTCCGTCATCTCATCGCCTACGTTAAAAATCATTAGCTTATACTTCCTTTTGCAAATGGACGACTCATTTTTACTTTCTCTTACTCCTAGTAAGAGGAAGTATTGTAATCGTGTCAAATTTTCGATATCGAGTTTTCACCGGAAATATCCGTTTTGAGGTCCCCTGAGTCCAAAAAAGTGGTTTTTAGCGAATGGTCTGTGTGTGTGTTTGTGTGTCTGTGTGTGTGTGTATGTATGTGAACAGCATAGCTCAAAAACGAAAAATCGTAGAAAGTTCAAACTTGATATTACGTTTAGGTATCACCATGGGATCTGACGGTGCGTTATGTGTCAATATTCCTCAACCGGAAGTACCACTTTACTAGTTGTTTTTTTTAAGTTTTTGCAATTTTCTCAAAAATGGCTCCGAAGATTTTCTTTAAACTTGTTATATCAACTACACATACAAAGAGCTACAACTTTTATTTGAAACATTTCTCCAGGAAAATTCATTTAAGGGCACTTCTGGGGGAGGGGTGGGGTTAGGTTTTCATCTTAACTGCTGTTTCAGTATATTAGACAATTCGGTCATCTAAATAATGTTAATTAGAATTAAATATATTGTTGAAATTCCGAGTTTGAAAAAAAATAGATAACCGGAAGTGCGTTTTTACTGAAATATAATTTTCAGTTTTCTGGTATTTTCTCGAAAATGGCTCCAACGATTTTCTTTAAACCAGCGTTGTTAACTATACATATAAAGAGCTACAACTTTTATTTGAAACTTTTCCCCTGATAAATTCATTTTAGGGGACTTTTGGGGGAGGGGTGTTATGTTTTTCTTTAAAATGCTATCACAGTTGATTATACAATTCTGTCATCCAAATTGAAATAACTAGAAATTAATATATGACCCAAATTCCGAGTTTCAAGGAAATTAGTAAACCGGACAGTTTTACTGGAGAGTGTTTTCACTTTTCGACGAATTTCATTAAATTTGGTACACTAACTATAAAATTTGTCAATTATAATTTTGAGTACTGGAGTAAGAGAAAGTTGTGTGAGTGTTTCACACCAGATTTTTTATAATATTTATTTTATAAAAATCCATTATTGCTACTGTAATTCTACATTTTCATTTTTCTGACTCTTTAAGTTTTTATTATTTTTTTTCAATCGATTTATTTACTTTAATTTAAAGATTACTTACTTGTAATTTGGTTCCATATTATTTTCATCTGAGGTCATACAGTTGGCTGGCAATTCATCTAAAATCTGTGCTCTAATAAAATCGGTTTCCATAGCTGATTGTTCATCTGAGTCCTGCAAACTTATTTCTTTACTCACCTCATTTCCTTGTACCAAATCTTGTGGGGCACAATTTGCCTGTTTGATCCCAATAACAAATAAATCATTTTATTATTTACTTTATGACTTACACACTATAAAACTCTTTTAAATTCATTTATAAATCTGAGGTTAAGTAATTATAGCTATGAATAATAATTATATAATTACCTGAACTAATAAATAATTAATAATACTAAGAATGATAAAAGAATGATATAACATATTGGAATATCCTTGACAAATAAAGATAAAACATTACGGGTTCATATTTATATAGCCTTGCTCTAGGGGTGTCCTCTTCTTGCTAAAAAATTATGTAAACTCCTAGTATAACAGTAATGCACGTTTTACCGTATTCTTGCTTATTCTTATAATTTACACATTTTTAACGTATCGACCTTCTTTAATTTACCGGATGTAGTATAATTATTATTTCATAACCTCATTTACATTTGTAAATATATTATGATTTATTACTGTTCTTCTTAAAAAAGTTATATCATAAAACGTTTTGTAAAATCTACTTTGTAACTTCATTAATTTCGCTATTAATTTATTGTTCTAAGTTCTAAATTATATATGGAAGCATTACGATCGTGATAAATTGAGATTCTGGATCTATTGTTGTAAGAGGTCCTCTAAATACAAAAAAAAAAAAAAAAAAAAAAAAATCTGGTGTGAAACACTCACACAACTTTCTCTTACATCAGTATTTAAAATTGTAATTGACAAATTTTATAGTTTGTGTAGACCAAATTTGATGAAATTCATTGGATTTCGTCGAAAACTGAAAACAATATTCAGTAAAAGCGCACTTCCGGTTTTATTAATTTTCTGGAAACTCGAAATTTTGGCCTGGCAATCTATTTATTTCTAATTAATTTTTTTTTTTTTTGTTAGAAATGTATAATCAACTATGATAGCATTTTAACGAGAAAAACATAACGAGAAAAACATAACGCCATCCCCCCCCCCCCCCAAAGTCCATAAATGATATCACCATTAGAAATGTTTCAAATAAAAGTTGTAACTCTTTATATGTATAGAACAAATGCCTAATATAAGGAAAATCGTTGGAGCCGTTTTCGAAGAAAATACCAAAAAACTAAAAAAAAAAAATACATTTCAGTAAAAACATACTTCCGGTCATCCGATTTTTTTTTTTTTTTAAACACGGAATTTCAACGACACATTTAATTGTAATTAATATTAATTCTATAATAAATTGAAATAACACTTTAGATGAAAACTTAATCCCAGACCTTCCTCCAGAAATGCCCTTAAATGAATTTTATCGGAGAAATATTTCCAATAAAAGTTGTAGCTCTTTGTATGTGTAGTTGATATACCAAGTTTAAAGAAAATCGTCGGAAGCCATTTTTGAGAAAATTGCAAAAAAAAAAAGCACAAAAAAAAAACTAACTAGTAAAGTGGTACTTCCGGTTGAGAAATATTGATAGTTGACGTACTGTCAGATCCCCGTGGTGATACCGAAATGGAATATCAAGTTTCAACTTTCTGCGGTTTTTCATTTTAGAGCTATAATGTTCACATACACACATACTATTTGCCTAAAAATCTGTTTTTTTGGACTCAGGGGACCTCAAAACGGATATTTCCGGTGAAAACTCGAAAATTTTTGGCACGATTACAATACTTCCTCTTATTTAGGTGTAAGGGGAAGTAAAAAAAAAATCTGGGATGAAACACTCATATGATTTTCTCCTGCCCTAATTAATATAATTTAATCTAGAAATTATCTTTAAAATTCCAACGTTACAAAGTTTAATTGAGAGTTCACTGTAAAAAAAGGCGGGGTAGATTTTATTTGTATACCTGGGGCAACCGTATGTGGAGCGCTCTATGTCAAATAAGCTTGTGTTAAATTTAAATTTAAATTTATACTAACTGACAAGACTTACAATACTCCTCTAAAAATGTTTCTATCTAAGCAGCAAGCATTCCAACGATAATTAAATCGATTTACTACAAATTAGGAATTCTATCTGTGTATAATATTACGTAGGCGGTAAAACTATATCTTATACTGAAGTGATACTTTAAGGAAAGAATAATGCTACTGTTACCCGCACCGCCCTTCCCCCCGCATTTCACAGGAAAATGTTTCAAATAAAAGTGATTAGATATATATGTGGGTCAGATATTATAATCACAAAAAACTGATGTGAAACACTCACACAACTTTCTCTTACTTCAGTTTTAAAAATTATAATTGACAAATTTTATATAGTTTGTGTACCAAATTTAATGAAATTCGTCGAAAACTGTTCAGTAAAAGCGCATTTCCGGTTTACTGATTTCTTTAAAATTCGGAATTTTGGCCATCTATTTATATTTCTAATTAATTTTGTTTGGATGATAGAATTGTATATAATCAACTATGATTATAGCACTTTAGCGAAAACATAACCCCACCCCTCCTCTCGAAGTGCCCTTAAATGAATTTTCCCAGAGAAATTTTTTAGATAAAAGTTATAGGTCTTTGTATGTGTAGCTTATGTAGAAAGTTTCAAGAAAATCGTTGAAGCCATTTTTGAGAAAATCGCGAAAAAGTGAAAAAAAAAAAAAATCATTTAGTAAAGTGGTAATGGTAAACGCACTTCCGGTTATCCGATTTTTTGAAACTCGGAATTTCAACTACACATTCAATTCTAATTAACATTATTTAGATAATAGAATTGTTTAATAAACTGAAATAGCACTTTAAATGAAAACCTAATCGCACCCCTCCCCAAAAGTACCCTTAAATGAATTTTCCCAGAGAAATATTGCAAATAAAAGTGGTAAATCTTTATATGCATAGTTAATATACGAAGTTTGAAGAAAATCGTCTGACCCATTTTTGAGAAAAAAACGCAAAAAAGTAAAAAAAAAAAAAAAAAAAAAAAAAAAAAACTAGTAGAAGTGGTACTTAGTCCGGTGAGGCAATTTTGACAGATAACATATAGTCGATCCATGGTGATATCCTAACGGAATATCAAGTTTCAACTTCGGCGGTTTTTCAGGTTTGAGCTATGCTGTTCAACACAATACACACACCAACACACGACACAGTACACCCACACACACACACACACACACACCATTTGCTAAAAACCACTTTTTTAGACTCAGGGGACCTCAAAACGGATATTTCTGTTGAAAACTAGATATTGAAAATTTAACACGATTACATACTTCCTCTTACGGAGGGAGTAAGAGAAAGTAAAAATGTTTTCCGCGAATAGTCTCTGTCTGTGTATGTGTATGTGTATGTTTGTGTGTCTATGTTAATAGAATATATTAAAAAACGTAAAAGTCGCAGGAAGCTTGAACTTGTTGTTACGCCTAGGAATTACCAACGTATTAGACACGAAGTTTTCAGGCAAAATCATCAACCGGATCACGACTTTACTGAATGTTTCTCCAAAAAAGAAGAACTGCAAAGATTTTGTTTAAACATCGTTACTATTTTACACACATAAATACCAATCACTTTTATTTGAAATAATTTCCCTTAAAGCATTTCCTTTATTGTACCATTTCAGTATAATATATTGTATTACCACCTCCATAATATTGACATTACAGAAGGCTTAATTGATAGAATTCCAAATTTGAAGGAAATCGGTTAATCGAAAATGCGATTTTTACAGAAATTTTTTTTTTTAAGTTTTTTTGGAATTTTCCTTGAAAACCGTTATATAACGATTTTCTTTAAACTTGGAATGCTTGTTACATAAATAGAAACCTACCACACTTTGATTTGAAACATTTCTTTAAAAAAAAAAAATTATTTTAAAGTGGGGGATAACCAGTTTGTTTAAATTTAAATTGACGCTATCTAGTGTTAAGCAAATGGCGCTCACAATGTCCACTGAGGTATATAGTATTTATTATAAAGATAACCTCTTATTACCTACCGTTTTTTTTTTATGGCCAGGCTAACTAAAAGTTTGTAAACATTGCAGTTATAAAGAATATTTCTTTTAATTAATTTGAATTAATTGGAGTATGAGAAGGTCATGTCAGTGTTTCACACCGGATTTTTTTTTTTTTACATACTGTAATTTATACTTTCTCTTACTCCTAGTAAGATGAAGTACGAGGCATGTCCAAGTAAGTAAGTGTACTAAATTTTTGTAGGTTACAAAAATTTTTATTTGAACAAAAAAATTACCTGGTTACATTTGTAAATATGTAAGCTATTTTTCGACATAGTCACCATTCCTCTCAATACAGCTGGTGAACCGGGGTATTAATTTTTTTTTATGCCTTCCTCGAAGTAGTTTACCGCCAACCCCTTCGTCCACTTCTCCACCTCCCCTTCACCTCCTCGTCGGTTGAAAACCTTTTTCCACCCATGTGCAGCTTCAGGGAGGTAAAGAGATAGTAATCTGAAGGTGCTAGGTCAGGGGAATGCGCGGGATGGTTCAGGACATCCCATTTAAACGAGGCAAGCAGTTCCTTCGTGGCGTTGGCCGTGTGTGGTCTGGCATTGTCGTGCAGCAGGCAGACTCCCTTTGTCAGCATGCCTCTCCTTTTGTTCTGAATCGCCCTCCGCAATTTTTTTCGGGTCACACAGTATCTTGCAGAGTTGATGGTCTCCCCTTGAGGCATATATTCAATTAAAATTATCCCTTGACAGTCCCAGAACACGCATGCCATGATTTTCTTGGCTGAAATTTTGTTGGCGGAGGGGGAAGAGGTGTGACGCCACTGTTGAGACTGCCTTTTGGTTTCAGGTGTGTAGTGTGCAACCCAAGTTTCATCACAAGTAATGATGGAGTGGAGAAATTCATCTCCATGGAGTTTTTAGTGTCTCAGAAACTCTGCTCGGCCTCCAGATTTTTGGCGGGAGATTGGATTGACATTTTTCACGAAACGTATTGTCGCGTCGACAGTTCTCAATGTACTGACCTCGAACGGATCTCGTTGCGGAGAGGAGGAATCAGGGTACACGACAGTGTAGCCAACATGTCGAAAACAAAATCCCTTCGGCTGTGAGACCCTCAGTACACTTACTTACTAGACATGCCTCGTATTGTAATTGTGTCAAATTTTCCATATCGAGTTTTCGCTGGCCGTTTTGATGTCCTCTAAGTCCAAAAAAAGGACTCTGTGCGTATACGTATGTGTATGTATCTATGTGATCAGCATAGCTCAAAATAAAAAAAAAACCGTAGAAAGTTGAAACTTGATATTCCGTTTAGGTATCACCATGAGATCTGATAGTATGTTATCTGTCAAAATTCTTCAATCTGAAGTACCACTTTTTACTAGTTTTTTTTTTTGCAATTTTCTCAAAAATGGCTCCAATGATTTTCTTTAAATTTGGTACATTAACTTCACCTAGTAACAGCCACAACTTTTATTTAATACGTTTCTCCGGAAAAATGCATTTAATGGTATTTTTGGGAGAGGTGTAGGGTTACGGCTTGCTCTAAATTGCTATTTCAGTTTATTACACAATTTTGTCATGTAAATAATATTAATTAGAATTAAATATGTTGTTGAGTTTCCAAGTTTGAAAAAAAATCAGATGACCGGAAGTGTGTTTACTTTACTTTACTAATTGATTTTTTTCACTTTTTAACAATTTACTCAAAAATTACTCCGACGATTTTCTTGAAACTTCCTATATAAACTACACATACAATGATGTACAACTTTTATTTCAAAAACATTTCTCTGAAAAAATTCATTTAAGGGCACTTTTAGGGGAGCGGTGTGGTTATGTTTTTCTCTAAAGTGCTATCATAGTTGATTATACAATTCTATTATCTAAACAAAATTAATTAGAAATAAATAGATTGCTTAAATTCCGAGTTTTAAGAAAATGAGTGAACCGGAAGTACGCTTTTACTGAACATTCTTTTTTTTCAGTTTTCGATGAATTTCATTAAATTTGGTACCCTAACTATAAAATTTGTCAATTATAATTTTGAGAACTAGAGTAAGAGAAAGTTGTGTGAGTGTTTCACACCAGATTTTTTTTTTTTTTTTTCTTATCATCCCTTCTTATACTAAACTCGGCAAAATCTAATTTTATTGTCTGCCGGATGTTATAATTTCACTATCAACCAGAAGTTGCAGAAGATTGTTTAGTAAACATTTGAATTTTAAATTATTATAGCTAAAAAAGTCGATTCACTTAGAATGCATCTTAGCTTAGCTTTAAGAGCTATGTCTCCACGTAATTAATAACCGATTGAATATAAAAACGTTTGAATATTCTCTTTATTATGGTTTACATAATAATTTTATGGAAATAGTGTAATTTAAAATTAAATTCGTAACAATCTTGTAGGTGTAGATGTATATAATAATATATATTTGCACAGTGTAACGATTGTCTTCGATGAGAAGATGAAATTATTAGTTGGAAGTAGTTATATTTAGTTATAATAGTAATTTAATTATTAAAAGTAATCCTTTTAGGAGCGATAGAAATTCATGGTATCTTTTCAAAAGTAAGAGTTTTTGCTGGAGGCCAACGGAGCTGGGTAACGGCATTATTCGCTGTTATTCAGATGTCTTTAGGCAGGAGAGGACTGGCCTGTCAGGAGCGGAAGCATGGTTGCAGGAGTTGGATAGAGGGAGTTCGGTGGTCTTGGGTGGTTAGGCCACTGTCTTCCAGTCAGAGGTGGTGGGCATTATTGAATGCTGCCGCCTTGTGGGGGAGTGGCAGGGAGAGATCAAAGAGGTGCGGATTTTCTCTTGGCTTTGAGTAAGCCATGGTGGACCTCGAAACTAGTGGGAGAATGTAGGAGATGGCTTAATGCTTTGGCTCGAAGGGGTAAGGTGCGTCTCTATTGGATACCCGGACATGCGGGAATAGAGGGCGGATCAGTTGGCTAGGGAGGGATCATCATTACCATTTTGTGGTCCTGAACCAGCCCTCGCCGTCACAAAGAAGTTTCGTGACAAACAGATTAGACCTTGGGGAGATGAGAGTCTTGGAGAAATGCTGGGGGGGTCACGCAGGGGTGCCTCCAAACTAAAAGATTTATAAAAGTAAGTAAACAGGGAATTTCGGAGTATCTTCTGTCCCTCAGTAGGACAGGTCTGAGGACCTTGGTGGGAGTAGTGAGTGGACACACTTGGGTGTCTAGTCACTTGTTTAACATAGGGAGGGACGTCTAGTCCCATTTGTCAGAACTGCGACAATAGAGTCAGGGAAACGGTGTACCACTATTTATGTCAGTGTCCCCGTTTCGCTGATACTAGGTTTCGCGTATTTGGGAGGGCACCTCTCTCGCAGGTTTGCCTGGGCGGGTTGGAGTTTAAGGATATCTTGGGATATTGTAGACTGACCGGTAAGTACCGGGGGAGATAACTAAGGGAATGATATGGGGGGGGGGCATCAGGGGGATAAAAGCCACACAGGCTTAGCTCCCACGCCATCAGGCACCCGGCATAATAATAATTTCGCTGGAAATACAGTTTTTGAGGGTTCCTGTGTGAGAAAAATTTTGATTTGAAACACTCACTTTTGGATAAAATTTTCTAAAATGCTTAGCATTTCTAAAATGCTGCACCATTTGGCAAAAATTCCGATTTTCAAGAAAATGTATCAATTTTAGAATTGTGAGAATTGCATTAAGAGAAAGTGTAGTCGAGTTTCCACATCATCAGATTTGTTTTTATCTAAGTCAAATCAAAGGCAGTGGCGCTGTTATCTTATGAAACAATCGATTGCATTCATTTTGAAGGCCAAAATTAGTAAGCTATATATTGTAACAAAGTGATGTTAGAAATGTTTGTTTCAATGAACTTATATCTTTCCAATTGGTACTACTGCTTTCTGATCAGAATACAAATATTTGGGATTAGACACTTAGGAAATCACTCGAGGAAGTTAAAAGTTGTTAAATAAAATAAAAGTTCAGCCAAGTTTTCACAAATTAGATAGAGTAAAAGTAAAACCCCAGTTTCCGCTAGATTAACTTTTTATTTCAAGAAAAATATTCATAGTTATAATTCTGATAAATATAATAATAATAATAATAGTGCTTTATTAAATAATATAAATACATCGTATGTACATAAATTAAGACACTAGGACATGGACTTAGTCCGTCTGCCAAGTTGACTCTTCTAATAAGTAAATATTTACAAAGGAAGTATAATTATTTATAAAAGCAACATAAATCTCTCTATGAGAAGAACTAAAATATAGATTTTCGAAAACATAAATAGAAATTAAACATTACAAACATAGATGCTACATAGTAAATAAAATTTAAATAAACTAAACAATAAAATTTTAATTAAATGGCTGTGTATTATTTTAAAACGGCTCGGAAAGATAACTAAATTTTCTTGAAAACGAAAGAAAAAGAAAAAATAAAAAATACATTAGAAATTAAATTCGTTCACTAGCAGTGGGACCTATATTGCCATGCCTGCCGAACGAAATTGTAAAATTTTCTCCACCCGTACTCACCATTCAAATATCTAATAACCTCTTCTGTATTTAAAGAGCGACAGCCCAGCCACCTAATTCGGAATTCTCGTAACACAGGGCAACTGCCAATGAAATGAATTGTATCTTCTATTTCACCCGTATTGCACAGTGAACACCTATAGGCACCCTCGGACCTGCTTACACTGTAATTCAGGCTAAGTAGCTTGCCTCTCACTTTCAGTATTGTACAATTAGGCGGACATCATTACTATTGATATAGTGGTCAGCTCCGAAATCGCGCTTCAATTCATTGTACAATCTGTGAAATCTATCTTTACTTATACTGCTATTTAA
>JAAEAF010003228.1:89549-122024 GCA_011037195.1 Triatoma infestans | reverse complement strand
GCCAGTTTCACAATAAATTAAATAAGTTTATAATATCAAGTTGTAGTTATTATTTTAACAGAATATATTTATTCAGTGGTGATTTCTTTATTATTGCTAATATTTCATTCTCTTTTAAACTTGCATACTTACAAGCCCTTTTTCTACAACACCGCTCGTGCTACACACTACTACAAACACATCACCACACCATCACATTACACTCCACACAAGTCCGTTCAGGAATACAAATTATAACTCCTACAGCAATTTCGCAACCATATATTAAATGGAATAATAAATCTCGTGTGAAACATTCACACGATTTTATATTACTCCAACTAATACAATTTAATTAACAAATTTTCTTTAAAAATGCATTTGGGAGTAGAATACTTGCATACCAAAGCGGATTAGTGTGGAGCATCCTCAGTCAGAATCAACAAGATTGTACATTTAAATTTGAACCTAACTGATATCCTCCTTTGAACTTATTTTTTTCAAAAAAGTGTTTCTCTTAAAGGTTTATCCGTTTTATCTGTGCAGTGAGGACTTCAAGTATAAAGAAAATCGTGGTAGTTTTCAAGAGAATTTCAAAAATTCTTAAAAAAATAGCACTTCCGGGTAACGATTTTCTTCAAATTTGAAATTATAACAATGTTTTTAATGTTTGTAATATTATATAAGTCGTAAAACCAGTCATTCTACTGAACTGGTATTCTCAAAACCCTTCCGAAAATAGATTTTCTCCGGAAAATGTTTCAAATAAAAGCGATAGG
Organism: Triatoma infestans; assembly: GCA_011037195.1. Taxonomy (NCBI): domain Eukaryota; kingdom Metazoa; phylum Arthropoda; class Insecta; order Hemiptera; family Reduviidae; genus Triatoma; species Triatoma infestans. The sequence continues at coordinate 121,266 of JAAEAF010003228.1, read as the reverse complement.
TATGTTGTGTGTAGACAGTATACGAGTGCACACTTCCGGTTGATGGATTTTCAGGGAACTTTTCGTGCCAGATGAAGTGGTAGTACCTGAACGGAATATAATACTGAGCTTCCTGCGGTTTTTTGTTTTTGACAAGAGCGCAATACTTTATCTCTCCCTTACAGGAGGAGCGCGAGAAAGTAAAAACAAATTAGCAAAGTTGCCAAGTCGTGATTCCGGCCAAATAATTGACTTCTTAATACCAGGGTGGTCCTTTTATACAATATTAAGTTCGATCCTATTAAGATGGTTTTGAAATATTTTATTTTCAGAAAGTAAAACAGTCCTACACACGTACACATGACCACTCATTAACATATCAAATTTAAACTTCCTGTGATTTATTTTTTTTTTCTTTCGATTTGATTTCTACACTTTTTCGAAACAGGAAATACCATGAAGGAATGAATGATGGCTGTGCAGTAGGTGGGAAATGGTGATTGTTGAAAATGCTTCATCAACTTTAAGGAAATAACTAGTGAACAATATTTCCGGGAAATTGTTAATAATATTGTAAATTTATTATTCACTGAAATAAATGTTTAATGTTGCAAAAATAATTAGGTAATATATAATAATAATAATAATAATAATAATAATACAAAAAAAAACAACATCAAATTAGAATTAGAACAAGATATAAATTAAAATTTGACCTCCATAGATGTACCATACACATTACACTGTGTACATCGAGAAGGGGACGTCTGATGAACAGCTGTAGAAAATGTTTGATGTTATGTCGGCCATTACTCTGTATGACCAGATACAATTACAAACTATAGGAACATTACAGGAAACAGACAATATGCTACCAATATATTTATTACCTACAATGTTGCCAACCTATTTAATTGGAAAAACTTATATTCCCAAAATATTTAACCAACCATGAAAATAACCCCTTTTCTAAATGATATACGTTTATTATTTGAGATCTTGTCAGCTGCATATCAGGAAATATCACTTCTATGAGAACAGTTAATGAAGTGTATAAACCCCAGGCATGCACACACACATACACACACACCACCATACCACATTTATACATACATACCACAAACGTACAAACAGTAGCAAACCATATTCCAGAACAGTGCCTATTAAACCTGATAGGATGGTCTGACAGTCAAAACAGACAGCTGAAAAGGGTTATTTATACGTTATCTCAATTTTCTAATTTCTATTCATTTATGGACAATTATTTTGTATAATTCCCATTTTGCACTTTAAATACTCCAGCTCCTATTCCTGTTCAATGACGATTCCAAAGATCTGAATGGAGTTCGGTTGTTCCATATTTAATCCTCAAAATAATTCAAGCGAAGTGTACCAAACTTGCTGGTATCGCCGCGGTAATATACTGCTACTACTTTGGGTGCAAGTACAATAGTAATATTATCTGATAGCAACAGTGTGTTGCATAAACTCAAACAGCCGGGGAGCAACGCTTCATCTACAATTTTTAGGACGGTCAGTTTAATGAACGACATCCTTAAATCTGGTGTAGATCTTTACATTTAATCTGGGTTAAAGGGCATACAGGATTGGCGGGCAATGAAATGACCGGACTCCCTTGCCAACGAAGCAAATCAGCTTAATAACCTCAGTATATCCTTAATATTTCTCTCCGATGTTAAAAATTCCATTAAAAAAACTCTATTTAGAATGGCAAAAAACTATATAACTACAGATAATAAAGGCTTATTTTACACTACAAACTACATTACAACCTTCCATACCCAAAAAGCCATGGCTCCACAATCACAAAGGAAATAGACATTTTTACAATACCATAAGCTGGCTGAAATTCAACCATAATTATTCTCCCCACCACGTAACCAGAATAGGAATTATTACAGATCTGCGTTGCTCATACGTTTGGAGACCATCACATTATTATATATTTATCCTACGAGCAATTTAAAGACAGACCAACAGTTATGAAAGGCAATTATCGTTTCGAAATGCCCATTGCCAGCCAATTTAGTCCTGACCCCCCCCCCATGCTGAACAAATCCACATAGAACTGCACCATTTTATTAAATCTAACAATATGAAACCAAAAAACCATAATTCCATAAATACCACCATAATACAACACACCAACAACAACAACAACAACAACAATAATAATAATAATATATACACACACAATAAACATCTCCGAGTATTATACTATTGGTTCTCTGTATTATAACACTTACCTATCCTCATCTCATATTAAGGCTGTCTGCTAACTAACTATAAGAGATCTGAGAAGAAAAAGAGAAAAACAAGCACCTTTATGCATAATATCAGATGCATTGCTAACAATATCATGCAACAACAATTACAATTATCGCATGATTTAGATATTCAATGTTTACGAATATCCCTCCATTTACGCGGATTTTTTTTTTTACGCGATAAATCGTGTGAATAGAATCTGTTTTACTGACAGAGAAATTACATCCTTGCTTGTTTGCTTAGCTTGCTTTTTACTGTCACTTATTCCTGGTAAGAGGAAGTATAATATTTTTTGCGAATGGGTGTGCGAGTGAACAGAATATCTCAAAACACGAAAAAACGTAGGAAGGCCAAACGCATTACGTCTACAATCGCACAATACACCAACCGGAAATGTAATTTTACAATTTTTTTTTTCAGTATCTTTGCAACATTTCGGAAGGACAAGAGGAAGGAAATGAAAATTGTTATCGCCTCATTACACGTCAACTGCGATGCGAAGCGGATCACGCCAACAGCCGCCATGGAGACTTTGTTTGGGGCCCACAGCTCTTTGTGTAGATGAAAACCCGGCAATGAAAGCCTGTAATTGAATTAAACAGGCAGGTTTTAGACAGTAAATGGTCATTCTTCCATTTATCCTGAGATGCTTTTTAAGGTTTCTATTACAAATTTTCCTTCTGACAGAATGTTGAAGACTTTTGTTTTCGATCATTCTTAAAATATCAGGTACCCTCTAGGGAAGACTGGTTAAGATTGAGTCCGTCTGGTATGATACCTGATAATTACCTCCTGTGTTACACGGACAGAATGATGGTAGGTCTGAAGCTGGGGCCACTGTTTTCCAGGCTGAGGTTTATACTATTCTTACTTGTATTTTGGATGAGCAGGTACTAACTTAAAAGTTAAAAGTCGGACAGTCAAGCTGCGCTGATGACGCTGAGTTCAGTGTCTTCACTTCCAGGTTGGTACTAGAATATTCTAAAAGACTGGAAGAGCTTTCTTCCTTGAAGGATATACTTCTAGTCTGGGTACCAGGTCATATGGGAATTTTTGGGAATTAGTAGGTGGATAGGTTTAGCCAAATTAGGCGCCTCTCTCCCTTTCATTGGTCCCACTGTTGGAGTATTCATAGGCACAAATTTATCAAGCTGCATTCATGTATGGTTTCACAGCATTCATCGCTGTGGATGAGGTCAGCGAGGTCGCAGTCTAAAATGCTCATTGAGGGTCTGGACAGAGCTATTAGTGAGATGTTGTGTCTTTCACGGACCTCCGTCAGGCATCGGGTTGGTTTCCTCACTGGGCTTGCGGCTTAAGGAGACACCTCTATACAATGGGGCTCATGCCAAACCCATTTTGTAGAATCTTTGAGAGAGAGGAGGAAAAACACCCATCCATCTAAGACAGAGTGAGTTAATTAGGTTCAGAATCTTTGGTCGAAACAAGATGTCTGCGGAAGAGCTTAGGCTACTTTTCTTAATGTTATGGTCCGATATACAAGCAACCTTTAATTTAATCATAATTATTCAAAATTTGCATTTAATTTTGCTGGAACAACTTAATTTAAAAATAAATATTCGAATCAACTCGTTCCACCACCGGATTCGTTCAAGTGAACCGAATCTGTTCAAGTCACCGATTCTGAACAGTCCCAACCCTAATTGCTAGCAATATAAGGTATAAATTTACAGGATTTTAATGTAACCTATTAAAACCTATATATATCCTTTTCCATCTCTACCACCTAATTTATCTTTACTCTATCTAAGCGGCATTTTCATAATATTTACCACGGAAAAATAAAGAACAAATAATATCGGTCTCCGGAAATTGACATCTGATTGGTATTTGGAGATAAAGCCCTCCCGGAAATAAAGACAATGATTTTACTTTACTTAAAAAACAAACATAAAAAGAATTTTAATTAATTTCTGAAAAAACTTTAATTAAATCGAAGTTGGTATATTTATTTATTGAAGCAAATAATTGGGCTAGATATTTGAAATGGCTGGCTAAATTCAGCCGAATATTGTTTAATTAGAACACACTGATTACTGAACTTTCCCCGCTTCGCTCTCTTCATAGCTTTGAAGGCTATGTCTACTACTGCTACTACTACTAATAGTAATAATAATAATAATAATAGTAATAATAATAATAATAATAATAATAATTACTAAGCGGAAACTATTTCTATTATTCACTTTGAATGCATAGCTATCAGTTAAATTTATGCGCGGAAAAAATAAATAAATAGACCCAACCTTTCTTTGCAAACCACTGATTTGGAAAGTGTTTTTGCTTTTGAACAAAAAAAATTACAATTCTTTATGAAACAATCACACAACTACCACTTCTGGCAATTATCAAGAATCGAACTTTGTTCAAATAACTCTAGTCGATGATCGATTGCCGTTAAATTTGGTTAAACGTGTACGTGAAATGTGGCACTTTAAAGCAAAGTGTGTTCATGTAAGATTATAAAACAAATTTTAGGAATCCTGTTCAATTTTCTAGGAGTTTTTCACGATTTTCCTAGAAAATTATGAGTGCAACGTTGAGTTTTCAATCAAAAATATATGGTACATGTATAATACAAAGATGTATTAAATGTAATGTTCAAACTCATTAGTTTGAAGAAATTGGACAATCAAATTTGCGAATTTACAGAGGAAAGCTGTCTTTTCAGATACAATACCAAATGCACTAAAGGGTTAAGTGAAAATTCCAAGGTTGTTAAATCTCTCTAAGCAAAATGTTTGAAATAAAAGTCGGCGCTGTGCTGCTACCAGGAAATCGAGAACCACTCAGGAATGAAAATACAAAAAATTACACTTACGGCTGACGGATTTTTACCAAATCCTTCATTTTGGTTGGCCGTCCTGACGAAGAAGAATTCCCTAAGCGGAATATCAAGCTTGAGCTTCGTGTTTTTGAGAATTTCTGATCATATATTTCATACGCATAAATTTTTTTTTTGTATTTAGCAATGTGAAAACAAGTATCTGGGAAAACTTCAATTTAGAAAATTTTTCAAGGTCATAATACTTTCCCTTACAGCAGTTTATGACGAATTTTCTTTAAACATCAAATTTTGCTCATTCGCTCTAACATAAATACAGCGGAGGAAGTGGACTAACCCACTGACAGGTAGAGAAGTGAAGAGCACGCCAATAACAAAACCAAACCGATATATTTGAAATTTAACGCCACAGATTCCGCAAACCTACTAAAATTATTATCATTATTTTTTTTTTAAATATTTCGAATAAAAGTGACAAGTTTATTTATATCTGAGCAGTGAGCATTCCAGGTTTAAAGCAAGTATTAGCCGTTGTAGAAGAGATACAAAAAAGAACCAGAGCAAAGGTAGGAAACTGGAAAATGAGGCCAATTTACGCACTATCCTTCTTAAATGTGAATGACGTGGTCTTTGTAGCGAACTCGGAAGAGCATCTTCAAGTGAATAGAATAATGTGCTCAAGTGGGAAGGAATGAGGCTAAACACTAATAAAGGCAAAATAATGAAAGCCTCACAAAATCATTCAAATTGAATGTATAGGCGTTCGTTTAGAGCAAGTAGATGAATTCAAGCACCATTTGTCAAGATAGACCAGGAGGTACTGAACCGCGTCAGGGAGGCCAACCAAGCATACTACCAAATTAGCAACACTGCTGTAGGAAAGAAAGAAATAAGTAAATCAGTGAAGCTAACGGTGTTCAAGACTGTGTTGCTTGCCATTCTACAGTATGGAACCGCATCATGGCCGATATTAGATAAACATGCGAGCCAGGTTATGGCCACTGGGATGAAATTCCCCCGACGTATTGAGGGAAGGGCTAGGCATGACAAGATACGAAATGAGAGAATAAGAACCAGTCTAGAAATAGAATCATTAGTTGGAAGGATAGAGACTCGTAATTGAAATGGTTCGGTCACATATGTATAAGGGATGAATTTGGGAAGATAAGATGCTTAATGGAGGCAAAATCGCAAGGTAGGAGGGCGAGAGGAAGGCCTAGGTTGAGGTATATGGAGTATATAGACCTGCTAGAACAGAAGAGAGGCCAGTCATTGGCAGCAATGAGGAGGCTGGTAAATGGATAGAATGGATAGCGGCATCCATTACCTAAATACTGGACAACGAAAGGCCACAGAGTTTAGAAAAAGAAGAAGAAGTGGCCGTTGTCGAGAAAATTAAAAAAAAATAATAATAATTCAAAAACCTATTGTTTAATTCCGATGAACCGAATTCCTTCAAATTTGGAATTTTATCAATGCTTCTAATTTATATTAATTACCGCGAATTGTATTGAAGTAATATTTTACAAGAAAGCATAATCCCGCCCATCTTCAAAACCCACATTAAATGAATTATGCCGAAGAAATATTTCAAATAAAAATTATAGCTCCTTCGTAAGTGTAGTTGATATACCAAGTGAAAAGAAAATCATTGGAATCATTTGCGAAAATTTTGCAAAATGAAAAATTTCATTCAGTAAAATGGTACTTCCGGTTGACCGACTTCCCCCAAAACCTTATTATCAGATCCCCCCCTGCTAAGAAGTACCTATGAACGAAATATCAAATTTGAATTTTCAGCTATTTTCCGTGATTGAGTTATGCTGACCACACACGCACACCAATTTCTAGAAACAAATACTTTTTCTAACTTAGAGGACCTCAAAACGTGTATATCCGGTGAAAACTCGATATCGAAAATTTGACACACGATCGTAATACTTTCTCTTAACAGCAGCAATAAGAGAAAGTAATAAAAATAAAATAAAGTAAAATTAAAACAAATCCACGGAAATAAGAACTTCTTGTCCGCCATGCTGTATTTTACAAATCTGTGCACCCTAGTATCTGCTTAGTTAGGCATATATGACGTCACTTTTTCAGCAAACCAATCATGTCATGGCAATATAGGAGACCACATACATACATCCCCCTAAAAGTTCCCATTCACCATTTTTATGATCTCTAAATATGATAATATTTTTATGATCTCGAACAAAATGAAGTTGTGTAGGCAAGTGATTTTTTTTTTGTTTTTTAACCATATTTCTAGTTTCTCTTAAAATTGAGAAAACCTAGTGTAATCGTGTCATATTTTCTAAACTGAATTTTCATGGGAGAAAACACATGTTTTGAGTTCAATTGAATACCATGAAATTTTTTTAAGCAATTGGTCTTATTTATATGTGTGAACAGGATATTTCAAATACAAAGAATCAGAGGAACCATTTCTCTAAAACTGCCAGTTCTGTACAATCCGAGCACTTTAAAGGATGCTTGATACATCACTCCCGCGGAACCCTTAGTAAATCGATTTTTCTGGAAAATAGGTTTCCAAATAGAAGTGATAGGCCTAATTGTTATAGCTAGGAAATCTTTGGAACCATTATCGAGAAAATCGCAAAAACTGGCAAACCCAATTTTGTAAATTGATACTTCCGGTTGACAATTTCTATTGCAGCTCATTCAGTTGCAAGTACTTCAACGATATATCTTGTAACGTTGCAACTCTCCCACCATCCAACAAAAATTAATTTTCCTTAGGAAAATATTATTGATAAAGTGATTGGTAGATTTGTGGCTGTAGTTAGTATACGAAGTTTAAAGAAGCTCGTTGAAGCCATTTTCGAGAAAATCTTGAATAACTGCAACAAAATTCTGCAAAGTTGCCCTTTCGGTTGGTGAATTTGATCAGAAGTGTCGAGTCACGTGCCTTGGTTTTCCTAAACGGAAAATCACTCATACACACACAGACCATTCGCTACCAAAGAAAATATTCTCTGAAATTTCTCTATTTCCGGTGAAAATATTATATTTTAATTAATTTCGAAAATCTGAAGCAATCGCAATACTTCCTCTTACTATAGTACAAAAATAAATAAATAAATAAATGAATAAATAAATAAAATAAATAAAAGAAAATAAAAACCTATGATACTGCATTATGTAGCTTTAATTAATGATTGCTATTTGTACAATCAAAACTGACACTGTAATTAATTTACAAAATTATAATTATTTGGAATAGTATGAGTATAAAGTTTATTTGAAGTTCATTAATAATTCAACAAAACAATAAGATAGGTACCAGAACAATAGTTCTGAAGTGGCGGACTTGGAGTTCTCTGTTTTTAGATTTAACTACTTCTACAAAGTAGTTCTCCATAAACCAAATGTGGGAGCTTAATTTACCTCTCACCATCACACTCGGCGGCAATAACCGTGCTATCTTACATAATCTTAATGAACAAAATCTGATGTGAAACACTTACATGAATTTTTCTTATATCTATTAATACATAAAATAATCATAAATAATATTTATATAATAAATAAATATATAATAATAAATAATATATAATAAAATAATAATACATCTATTAATATATATAAAATGACAAATTTTTTTTAAAATTTCAAATGTCGCTCACATGTTCTCACATAAATATATAGAGGTGGTAGGAAGATAGTGCCCTCAACAGTGGCAGCTAGAAAGTGATTATAGTGTACCGAGCCAATTGCAATGAACCAACACATTCCGCCTCAGATTATTCAGAACCACCTAAATCCAATTTTTACAGAAAAATATTTCATATAAAAGTGATACGTTTCTCTCTCTATGCAGCAAGCATTCCAAGTTTAAAGAAAACCTTTATAACCGTTTTAGAGAAAACTCCAAAAAATATAAATGCCTATTCTGTAAAATATCACACTTCCGGTAAACCGATTTTCTTCAGATTTAGAATTCTATCAAGGATTGGAATGTGTATAAATATTATATAGGTGGAAAAACCATATATTATACTGAAATGGTACTTTAGAGAAAAGCATAACGGTACTGTTCCCCATGAATCTCCCAAAAATCAATTTTCCCAGGAAAATGTTTCAAATAAAAGTGATAGCCATTTATGTGTGTAGCAGATAGTAGTATACGAAGTTTAAAGAAAATCGTTGGAGCCGTTTTTGAGATAATCGCGAAAAAATAAAAAATCAGTAAAGTCGCACTTCCGGTTGATGGATTTTGCCCGAATTCTCCGTGGCCGAACCGCTGGTAGTATCTAAGCGGAATACCAAGTTCGAGATTCCGGAGAATTTTTTTTTTTTACACTTTTGTCTACACATTGAACGTTTTATTTCTTCAGTATTTCGGGATTTTCTCGAAAAAGGTCCCAAATATTTTCTTTAAGCTTTGTATACTGTTCCCTCTACTCCAATTTTTCCAGTTAAATTGATTTTGGGGGGGGGTGAGATTTTGGGGGAGCAGCACGTATAGCTTCCACTAATTACCACTTCAGTATAATTTATGGTTCTGCCACCTTTTGATACATTACAAGCATCGTTAGTATTGTGCGAACTTACAGAATAGATTTTTAAATTTGTTGGAACACTCTCAAAAATGGGGCTACCAACTATTTTCTTTAATCTTGATATGTTCACTGCCACAAATATATTTATACTAATTGGATTGGGATTAAGACTTACTATATATATATTAATTGGATTTTTTTTTCTTCGGAAGAATTGGATGTAGAAGGGTTCTGGGGTCCTGTGACTTTACACTTCAAATTTGGATTCATTTAATGTTACTGGTACTGTTTTATGAATCCCATTGTGTGTAATAGTAAACATTTAAAGGTTTTTAGAAAATCTGTCAATTAGGTGATTGTAATAACCGAGAGTGGTGTGAGGCGTTTTACAACAGATTTTTCCAGGAAACATATTATTTCCGGTTAAATATTTCTTCAAAAATCATGGCTGATATAAACAGTTTTAACTAAATTATAGTACATATTAAATCCCTTTACGGGAGGGAGTCACGACCACAGTTACTGACAAGAGAACAAAGAAAGGAAATTATGAAGTATAGTTTATATTGACCAGGTAAGAAACCATAGAAATGAAGGATACTGTGGTATTACTGAAACAATAATAAAGCTTTGTGTTGGTTTGTTTTACTCACTCATTGAGGACCGGAAGTGGAAATAATGGTAGGTAAGTGGGCACCTTTCATTGTTCGCTCACAAATTTTGTCTATAAAAATAAAAACTTTCAATTTTATACACTCTGTTGAATTTTTTCTTTCTTTAGTCACCTTTGCAAGAGGAAGTATTGCGATTGGGTCAAATTATTGAAATGGCAAACTGGCGAAATGTTTTGAGGTCCACTGAGTAAGAAAACATTGTTTTTAACGAAGGGTCTGTATGTTTGATTGGGTCTGTAGTTATTCGCAATTTTCTCAAAACGGCTTCAACAATTTTCTTTAAACTTCCAGAATTATCTACGCACAGAAATACCTATCACTACGTGCAATCTTAAAGGGAGCACGTAAAATAAACTTCCTCAGCGTAGGGTTACTAGGTTGAAAGAACAAAAGAAATAGCTATCACTTTTATTTGAAACATTTTCCTAGGAAAACTAATTTTTGAGTTAATTTCTTGGCGAACAATTTCGTTAAACTTCCTGTGAAGTACCATGGATCTACCAACTATACAATATTCATGTATTGCAGCATACCAAATTTGAATAAAATAGGTTAACCGGGAGAGCAACTTTACACAATAGGCTTCTGAGTTATTTGAATTTTTTTCGAAAACGGCTACGTTTTCGTATTGAATTTGGAATATTAATTTCACATATATAAACCTATCACTTTTATTTGGAAAATGTTTACGGAAAAATTCATTTTTTGGTTTGTGTCATGTTTTGGCGCTCTCTTCTGGATTACAGTGTGAACACATTCTGTTTCAACCTGCCAAGGGTTCTAATAACATGTATCCCACCACCTCTAATATTTATGTTGGGGAATTGAGTTAAAAATGCCAAGATTAATGAAAATTTTTTCAATTTATAATTATTTTAACTGCAGTAAGAGAAAGTCGTGTTAACCCCTGATTTTTTTTTTTAAACAGAGTGTTAACGTTTCCTTCATAAATAGTGTGATATACAGAGAGAAAAGGTTCGTTAAAAATAATGCAGAAAGTTGCTTTGTTTACTATCACTTCAAAGCCAATGCGCCGACACCACTTTAAGCACGGTAGTTTTCCCACTCTTCAAAACTGTCATTCAACCAACCGTAACTTCGTGGTAATGTTCCATATTATGGCGAAAAAATAAATAAATTGTTACAAATAATATTGTACTTTTGTTTGCCCAATTGTTTTTTTTCTTTAAAAATAAATAAATAAAATAAAAAAAAGTACCTTATAAAATTAGAAACATTATAAACGTTGTTTGTCTGTCTGCTTGAACCACCATCACGTTGAAACTACAAAAAATAATTTATCAGATGGAAAATCATCCATTTTATTTGTTAGATCTTAGAAGCTACATTAACAACCAATAGGTAGCGCTTCTACGTTAAACGCTATGAAAAAAATTAATACCAAAAAAAACTCCGAGAAACCATTCTATAAAGTCAAACTTGCGGTAAACCGATATTCTTCAAAGTTAGAATTATACCAATGCTTCTAATGTACATTAACGTTATATAGGTGGTAGGTGGTAGAATCATAGACTGTACTGAAGTGGTACTTCAGAGGAAGGCTTGAGTTTTTTTTTTTTCTCCAGAAACTCGCAAAAAATCCGATTTTCCAGGAAATAATGTTTCAAATAAAAGTGATAGGCCATTATATGTTTCTGGATACTATACAAAGTTTAAAGAAAAACTTTGAAGCCGTTTTCGAGAAAATCCCGGAAACTTGAGAAAAAACACTCAATAAAGTCACAATTTCGGTTGATGGATTTTGACCGAAACTTCCGCGTCAGATTCGGTGCTAGTATCTAAACGGAATATCAACTTTGTTATTGATCACACACATACATACTTAAATAAATCTGGTGTGAAACATTCACAGTACATCCTCTTGCTGCAATTTATATAGTGATAAGTGACAAGCTTCCTTCAAACTTATAATATTTACTAAATGTATAGTAGACTTCAATATTTTGTGAGGGAGCATGCCTCTCTAGTTTCCACAGTACTGCTCTAAAATTATTTTTCAAAAATCTACAAATAAAAGTGATAGGTTTCTGTTTGTAGAGTTAGTAAGCCAGGTTTAATGAAACTACTTGATGTTTTTAAGGAGAAAGACGCCAAAAAACTGTTCAGTAAAGTTCGTTACATTTCTGGTGAACGGATTATCTTCGCACTCGGCATTTCGGCAACGCATTTAATTATGATTAATACTATATAAATGGTAATGTCTAGTAGTATGTATAGTGTGCGTACTCATGTTTAAAGAAAATCGCAAAAAAATGAAAAATCCACTTAAGTAAAGCGGTACTTCCGGTTGGCCGATTTCGGTCAAAACCTTATTGTCGGGTCCCTATAAAACACTTAAATTAAATATCAAGTTTGAACCCTTCCCTTTCTGAGTTATGCTGATCACAGACAGACAGACACACTCACATATAGAAAGAGAGAGTCCAATTATTTCTAGTAACTAGTTTTTAGAACTCAGAGGACCTCAAAACGTTTCTTGTGAAAACTCGATATGGAAATTTGATAACCAATTACAATACTTCTTCTAACAGCAGTTAGAGAATGTACAAAATTGCAAATAAAATAAATAAAAGGTTTATATAAGGGCAGGTTCAGTAGAGTTGCATTAACCGAAATGCTTTAAACTTGAAATTCTGGTAGAACCGAATATCATAATTGAATAATACTATAAATGAAAACTTAAAATTGGAGCTTTACCTCCAAATTATCTTCTTTTTTTCAAAATTTTCTGAATTATAAGAAAACTCGAAAATCTTAAAACTATCATGATAATTCCTCTCATAACCGGAAGTGAAGGTAAAATTAGCGAAAATATGAAGCACATCTCTTCCGCTAGCAAACAATGATGTAATAAGCAAATGATAATAGGGATCAAAACCAGAGGACGTTACTACTGGCTACACTGTGTTCTACATATCATCTGTATATTCGAGATGTGCATGCATATATTACAGGATTAAATAGTCGTGAGGGAAGGCAGAAGGGTGGCAGGGCCGGAAGGGGAGGTGGTAATGGCTTATAAATGCTACTCCATATATATATACAGTATAATAGTTTGTAACAATGGCCATGTTACATCATCATAATGGTATAATTAAACAATGCAAATCTAATAATATGTACGGTGTTTTTGTGCGGGAACATACATGGAATATTAAACTATTTTATAGTTTAATTAATTCACAATTTGTGAGGATAAATAATTCAACAGAGACTGATGAGCGAATGGAAATCTGGTGATTCAAATAAAGTTAAAATAGAGGAATGTGTTAATAAAAACTTAATCGAATTTATTTATAGGCTGTGAATTACGTGAGAAAGAAATCTGACGTATAACTTTCAAATCACTTTCTGTTTACAATTTTAAAGAAAATTTTCTTCAATCCACAAGATATTTCTTTTCTTTTTCTTCCTGCTGTAAGAGGAAGTATTGTGGACGTGTGAAATATTCGAATTGGACTTTTCACCGGAAATCCACATTTTGAGATCCCCCGAAACACTGACACGACTTTCTCTTGCTGTAATATACATAGTAAATTGGCTAATTCTCCTTCAAACATATAATTCAGATGTTCAGTTGCCTTCAATTTACATTAATAGGAGAATCTAGATTGTACACGACTTTTTTTTGAAGATAGTACAATCTTCCTCTCCAAAAACCCCATGAATTGACTCGAAAACTAATTTAAACAAAAGTGAAAGGTCTCTGTATGTGGTTAGTTTAACAAGTTTAATGAAATTCATTGACGTCTTTAAAGAGGAAGTCACAATACACTAAGAAAAACAAACTGTTCAGTAAAGCTGCACTTCCGGTGAACGGATTTTCTTCAAACTCAGAATTTTTACAACATATTTTTATTGTAATTAATATTATTTACATGAAGGTATTGTACAATCAACTGAAATAACAGTTTAGAGGAACCCCGCTCTTTACCTAAAAGACCCCTAAAATGAATTTTCTCGATGAAAAGTCCAAATAAAAGTTGTAGTTCTTTGTACGTACAGTTAATACAGTAAGTTTAAAGAAAATCGCATTCAGTAACAAGTGTTACTTCCAGTAGACTGATTTTGTTCAAAACGTTACTGTCCGTGTCCCATGCTAGTACTCACAACTGAATATGAATTGTGATCTTACTGAGTTTTTTTGTTTTGAGTTATGCTGACCACAAATATATAAATACACGCACGGACAAGGAGACCAATTTCCAGAAACCATGTTTTCGAAAATTTGACACTATCGCAATATTTCCCATTTTTGTCAAGTAAGAGAAAGTAAACATATTTTTATCTCTCTTCTCTACCTCTCGCAATTTCTCTCTCTTCTGTTCATCCCGCCCCCATCTTAAAGGGTCATATCGACATGTTACACGATATTTGTATCACCATCTTATACAATATTAAGGACAAGTAAAAATTCCATAAAAATCACGTCATATAGAATGTTTCCACGATTGAACGGTCGCATATTCCACTCCATCATTCAAATTCTCCATAATGACGTTTGCCAATTAATGGACAGGTGAGGAAAATTGCCAAAATTGCACGGACTGATTGACAAAACCTGATATGTTGTCGAATTGGTTCTTTGTGGTTTTGCAATAAGCTTAATGAAATTTTAAAATATTTTCACCGTCAAATATGCTCGCAGAATGTACTGTATTTATTTCACTGAATGATCTTTTATTTATTTTTTAATGAGAAGAAAATAAATAAATAAATAACCAAAAGACAAAAAGTACAGAGATGTTCTGTGAAGTACAGAGGTGTTCTAAAAATGATATTCCATGCCTTAGGCAACAACCACTGTAATGAATGGCCGCAGGGGAGAAAAGCTAATGAAAAATACAAGGAAATCTTTCTTCTTCATGCTCTTCTTTTCACTCTTTTTCTTAATAAAAAACCAAATTCTACATGGGAAAACATAAATAAGAATTCAATGTTCAGAACTCTGAGAAAGCTGAAGTATAGAATATGTTTTTTCTATTACTCCTTGAAAAGTAACTAGAGAAAATAGTAAAATAAAAAAGGAAAACAAATATATAATCGGAATGGAGATGCATGTTGCGATCATTCCGGGTTGGAACCCTGGCACATTAGCACAGGTTTCTGGCGCGTAAGTTACGCGCAGTAAGTTAAGTTAAAAT
Source organism: Triatoma infestans (assembly GCA_011037195.1). Lineage (NCBI taxonomy): Eukaryota > Metazoa > Arthropoda > Insecta > Hemiptera > Reduviidae > Triatoma > Triatoma infestans. The sequence continues at coordinate 105,827 of JAAEAF010003228.1, read as the reverse complement.
TTACAATCGGCGGACCCTGCTTGCGGAACTGAACATAAACACCATCTAAGCCACAGTTTACGTTTTTTTCCAACCAAATTTTGATAATTTCCTGTATCGCGCGTCAGAAGATAAGTGACTAGTTGTGATTACAAAGTAGAGAGTTCTCTGCCTAACAGAAACAAAACTCTTGTAATAAAGCACCCACTTTCTCTTTCTCCTGTTAAAATAGTTATATATATAAAATTACAGTTTTCTTTAAACTATAAATTTTACTCATTCGCCGGAACATAAATGCAGAAGTAGTGGGGGAACAAGTACCAACCTACCAATATGCATTCGAATAGAAAGTCACACATGTCTCTAACTAACACAATCACAGACAAATGAGTAATCTGATAATATCAATTGTTCTAATTACTATGATTATCGATGATTAAAATCAATATTATTTCTCATTTCTTTGAAAAAAATACAAAACCAAATGATGACATAATTTTACGTGATGTAGATTAGTAAAAGAAAATTTCAATGACGCTACCTGAGGTAAGGAATGACTATTACTGTAAGAAATTTATCCAACGACCGACAGGACTCAGGACAAACGGAAGTATTTATCATTCAAACCATAATGGCTACATTTAACTTGTTTAATGAACCTTCAGATGAGCTTTGGGCATATAAAAAAGAGGGGGAAAAGTCTTTCAGTTTCTTAGAATATTGGTTCAGGATGTGCTGGAACAAGTAAAAAATGCAAGAGTTAGCATCAATGTTTTTTAGTACGATCAAGCGTCGTATATTAAAATTAATATATTTCAAACGTTTTCTTTTTGACTACATTTAAACAACTTTCGTGAATAGAATACTTTAAAGATTCAAAAAAAAAAAAAACGAAACAAAACATTTAACTGTTCCGATGAGATGTTGCGGCAATCGCAAGAAAAAAAAGACGAGGAAGTCAGGAATCAAGGCGCGCTGCATTAAATGAAACTACATTCCTGTGGAATTCCATTCTGGAGTTTCCCAATTATTTATAAATGAAAAGTAAAAAATAAAGATGACTGCACTCGTTGACATTTACTAAACTTTCAATTAAAATATTCGTAAGATCCGACGAAGTTATAACCACCCCCTCACAAAGCCTCTTTGGTGCAATAAATACTATCAATAATATATGTCTAATTCTAGGGCATAGGTCTTCCTACACATTGCAGAGTAAAAAATATTTAGTACCCCACATATTGCGATTTCGCAATACTCCCACTTTTCTGATCTACATGTTTTATTATTAAAACAGTTCTAGTAATTTTTGTGACTAGGAAAAGAGAATTATTGCAAAAAAGAAGCAAAAATTAAAAAGCTATTATTATTTTCAGTCAAGTAATTATAACATCGATCTGAATTTGAACAGTGTTGTTACACTGACAATAACATAAAACTGATAACTACAGGAAATTTGTATGAAATGCACGGGAGGATGGCGCCCCGCGCGCGCGATGGAATACATTAAACAATCACTTTCAAAGGCTCCGCCAAGTAGCCATAATCAAATTCAGTAAAACTAAAGCGAGGTGAAATTGTATATTCTGCAAGTATCCCCGATCCCGACCGTAGATATATATGTGTCTGTGCTCTTTCAACCATCTTTTTTTTTCTTTTGTTTGATCGATTATATGGCGCTTTTATTGAAACTAACAAAGAATCGATATCATTATAATACCAACTTGAATTATTGATGAAAGTTAATAAATTATTAGATGAAAAGAAACAAAAAAAATTATCATACCCTCTCTCCAGTAAATTATCAAGTGGAAAATCAGTTATTAGTTATTTTTATGCCGAAAATTTATGATTTTATTGCATTCCACTAACTGATGTAATATATTGCACAAATAGCCTTCAAATTATACCAGCAATACTGATGAAATTACATACACTAATTCTATTGATATTATTAGATTGACAATAGTAAAAAAACTTGATTTAAAGCATTTGGGGTTTTAATACTGTATTTTGAATCAAGATTTTATAATTTCACATTCACAAATTTGTAAAATTTACTTTTAAAAATATCAATATTATAATCGAATAAAAAAGAACTAAATTATTAGTAGACAGTACTGGAAAAAAATATCAAGCAAATTAAAAGATCAGTTAAAAGATTCAGACTAAAACTTCTTCAATTCATCCATCCCATCCCACCCCCACCCAACAAAAACGAATTACAACTAAAATCAGCCTAAAAATAGAATTTTACAAGAAAATTTCACTCTACAAATTCTTAACTGGCAATAAAACTTGGGAGTAATAAATTATTTGCATATTTAATTATTAATATCCACTTCTAACACAAAATATTCAATATAGTTTATTGGCCTACTAATTCCTACAAATTGGGCATAGAGCTGGAGACAGGTGAGCTGAAGGTGACCAACAGTTTCATATATCTAGAAGGAGGTTCAAGAAAAGAGGTTGATAGAAAGATAACCGAAGGGGAAAGAATTTAGGTTTACTTAATTCGGTGCTTTGGATCAAAAATGGCTCAAAAAGCATCAAACGTCTAATTATTTCTCCATTTTTAAAAAGGTACAGAATATGGTCTCCCAATAAAAAAGAAATGAATAAACTGAATAATGTGTATATTAGAAGAAACTTAGAGATCAATAAGAACATCCTTCAACCTACTGAAATAGAACAGCCAAAATGGATGGGTGAATATACAATCCCTAGGGAAAAAATGGAAGACCCAGAACAAGATGGTGACTACTGGGTCTACTACTAAGCTACTTCAGAACAAGACTTTGAGGTCCGGCAAAAATGGAGAGAACAGCTTGTTTAACAGGAACTACGTCACATAGAAAAAAACAACTATTTCATCTTTCCAAGTTGCACAGAATTTTAGGATTTTTTTTTAAGCATTTTTAAAATTTGGGGTTGGAATGCCAACGCTGAATAAATATATCTGCAAATATTTTATCCACCCTGAGATGACTTTTTTTTTAATATTCTGATCGTTTCTACGATCAAGAGAGTTCCGATTTCTACTTAATATCTACTTTCTATCTCTCACACACACAATCACTGATTGCTGCATTAATTGTATTTGATTCATACACATTTAAATTATAATTTTTTACGGAATTTTGACTTTTGTATTATTTTTTTTTAACTTCTGATTCATAGATTGTAATGAACCAAATGGAGGAAAATTCCAACCGGCTAGAATTAATTTTAAAAAAGTAGGAAATAGCTAAGTGGTTAGCGTACTGAACTCCCACGCGGAGGTCCCGAGTTCGAATCCAGCTGTGCTGACCCTTAGATTTTCTCTTCCTAAGAGCTTCTCCAGCTCACTGTCCGGTGATGGACAGTGCTGTCTGTATTGAAAGAACACTGTCCAGAGGCCGGCAGTGCACTGAAAAGGCTAAGGCACCAATGGCCATAGATGACGCGCCTTATAAATTTTAAAAAAAAGTAGCATCCTATGACGGATAATAGCTTCTCCAAAAACTTTGAAAATTTAGAACAAAAAAAATCGAACAAAAAAATTCTTTAGTTCGATTACAAAACAGACTTTGGCTGAATTAGGCCTTAAAATTCGAATAGTCTACTTCTATATATCATAATCACATTTTGCAACCAGTTACAATACAAAAAGGAAACCAAGGTTTACGCTAAAAATTCTTGTTTAAAAGAAGAATAATAACAAAATTAAGAATAAAAGAAAAACATTTTTAATAGTAGAATAACACTCAAGGACAATGCGTCCGTTAGGACACGCCTCCTTTAAGCTTAGGTTGGTTGTAAAAAAGGTCTCAATATTAATTGCCTTGTATTTATTATACTCTAGTAATGTTGAAAATTATTTTATGCACACCTATGATTACATATGAAGTAAGATAAACAATTTGTTGATAAAAATAGAAAAAAATAACTTTAAACAATAAACTCACCTGTGATAAATCAACATCATTTTTAAGTTTGTCCAATAATGAATATTTATTGGCCGTAGTATTTACAGTTGTATAAACTAATATTGATAATAAAACTGCAAATAAATACTTGCATCTAACTAGTAACATGATTACAGTTAACCGCATTAATTACACGAAAAAACTAACTATAAAGGGCCTAAAAACTAGTACGAAGTTTAAAACAAAAACACTGAGAAAGTTCACTGTTCGTAAAATAAATAAAACTATTTCTTATTTGCAAAAATTACTCGACAATTGTCCATTTATTAAAAGTTTTGGAAAAATGAAAGGCGAAAATTTGAAAACTGATAAACAGAAAACAAATATTTATTTTTATTAAACAAAATTGAAATTACTCTGTGTTATCATTATATAAAAAAAAAATAAAAAGTAATCAACCAAAAATCAAACACTACGTTTCATAACCTTCTAACTTATCCTATATAATAAGTCCCAGATTCACCCAGGTCTACGTGCAAAGCCTGCAAGAACCGTACTGACGTGTATATCTGACCCCAGGAGTGTTACTAGCGCAGCCTAGCGACGTATTAGTTGACTTCCATTGATCGATCCAAAAAACAAGCTTTAAGAGAGAGCTAAAATACCCCGCGCGGCACCTTCAACAAACGACTAGCAGGAACCAAAAGAAGAGAGAGACAGAGAGTGTGTGTATTCGTTCAGTTTCTCACTCGCTCTCGGTCTCTACATTATATCGCTAGTATTCACAAAAATATCTTCTCTCTTTTTCAAACACAAACATACAGACACACATTCTCTCCTTCAATTCTCTCTTTTGAGCTGCCCTGGTAAAGCTATGTCCCTCTTTCATACTATATATAACAAACTTGTCTTTAAACTTCTTCAACTCATTTTTGCATTGGGCATCTCTCCCCCCCAACTCCGGGAATGTTCCCTTTTTCCACATTAACTATTTGCAAAATTTGTTCAGCATTAGGTGAAAAAGTTTTTTACAAGTCTAATCTTAATTTTTTTCATTATAGTCTCGTCGTGATCTCAGATAAGATAAAAGAATCTGTAGTGAGATATACATAGAACTTTCTCTTACTAGAAATGCTTAAAGTATTAAGTAAAAGACAACAATTTGCTTCAAAGTTGGTATTTTTATTAACAATTTTATTTTCCACTGTCACTTGAAACACATCATCCTAGCTTTCAAGGAACCAATTCTTCAATTTTCCCAAAATAATTTTCAAATAAAAGTGACGCAAGCTGTGCTCGAACTTTCCCAGGAAAAATCGTAACTAGGAAAAGATGGGCAACTCTGCAGCCAGCGAACTTTCCACTTCAGGAATACGTAGCTATATAACACACTAGTCACTCAGCCATATTTACCTGCAAGGCCATGTCTGTAGTGTAGGTATGAAAAAGTCCAGCCATTGTCCTTTATGTGAAATATCTGAAGAGGATACAAATATGGAGCTTAAGGAACTGGTCTGCAATCTATAATTCAAATATGGACACAAGCGGTTCCGTCTACCGCCAAAAAGAAACTATTGGGCAACAAAATGAGAAATTTTTCATAAAGAAGCGGCGCAAGAAAAAAGTAAAAAATGAAAGTGATTGATCCATCATTAAATGTCAGTGTAAGTTCAAAGAAATTTTGAGAGAAATGCGACAAATTAATGAAAAGAAAATTTCCTTTTTTATAATGGTGATTTCCGTTAAAGAAATTTAACTGAAACCTTGCTGCCGGATTCTCTGGTTAATTAAATTAGACAGAAACTCAAATTTGAAACTTCTTGCAATTTGTCTTTTTTTGAGTTATGGTATTTTCAATAAAGTAGCGAAAAACTGAAAAAGCCATTCTGAGTGAAAATCGTTCTTCTGGATGTCGGATTTTTTACCGAAATCTTTGTGTCGCATGCCGTATCCTCTAATGATACTTAAAAAAAGTATCTAGCTTTCTGCGGTTTTTTTACGCTTCTCTTTTGCATTGTTGAAATATTTTGTAAATTCACACAATATTATTCGCTAAAAACGCTTTTTACTTTCTCTCAATCCTAGTAAGAGGAAGTATTGCGATAGTATCAGATTTTTGAAATTCAGTTTTTACCGGAAATACATGTTTTGGGGTCCTTTGAATACCAAAAAAATGTTTCGGTCTCTATGCGTGCGTCACAGCTAAAGAGAGAGCAAAAAGAAGCAGGCTATCACGGAAAATATCTCTGATGCTTTCCAGCTCTGCCGACCACAACATCTATGAGTTCGTGTTAACGGAATACCCCAAAAACGAATTGTCGCAAGAAGCTTGAACTTGGTCGTTTAGTTTACTACCACCACATTAGACACGAAGATTAATGGCAAAATTCATCAACCGGAAGTGTGTGTTTACTGAATATTTTTCAGTTCTCCACGATTTGCTCGAAATCGGTTGCAACGATTTTTTTTAAACTTAGAATCTGCATACATAAATCCCTATCACTTTTGTTTAGAAACATTTTCCTGGCAAAATTGATTTTTGGGAGAACAGTGGCGTTATGCTGCCCCTCTAAAGTACCCCTTCAGTATAATATATGGTTTTACCACCTACATAATGTTAGTATACATTAATTAATATACAATCACATAATATTAGTACTGTTTTTAGTTTAATTTATACTCATTATTTCTCATCGGATATTATTTCATTTTCTTTTGCTAATCTGTGCATATATTTATTTAAGTTACAGTTTACAATTATGTATTTTATTACATGAAGTATCAAAGGTGTGGCGCATGTAGAAAATAATCTCCCCAACGGTAGGGTTATTACCAAAGGGAAAAAACAACAAAATGGAAAAAATAATAACTCTGTACTTTGTATACTTATTTTTATAAGTAATATAAATGTTATTTCCAATATTTTAATCTCAAAAATACTAACCTCCTTCAAAATAAAAATTGAATACATTACAGTAGAAATTCATTTAGTGTGACTTTTGTTCTGGAACAGTCGGTAAATAATGATTTTTTTTTTGTTTAATTCCACATTATTTTTAATTTTATCGTTAAATTATTACTTGATTTGCTCAACTTTATTGAAGAAAAATGATCATTTTCTTAGAGGATACCGCCAGAACAGTCGTAGCAAACGAAACGTGGCAGAATGTTTAGATCCGTCAAGTTCATCGGGCAAACGTATTTTTAGGGGAACCAAATAATACGGTCGGAGACCCGGATTTGATTACAAGTTCAGGGAATCACCGTGAGCTCTGAAACTGATGGAAGACAATTGCGAGAAGTAGGTCTGATGGCTCAGAGACCAGCATCAAGGCCAGAACTAACCAGGAATCATCGTGGAAGCAGGTCAGCGTTTGGAATCTGCATCACCACTGGAATGTAGAGCAATGGGGGAGATGTTCTCCTTTCTTCACAGTTGAATCGCGATTTGGTCTGTATTCTTCAAACAGTGGAGTTCGTGTGTGGAACAGGCAGGAAAAGCATTTCATTCAATGTATTACCAGCGGAAGTGCTCCTTTTCAACTACAATCAATTATGGTGTGCGGTGGGATAAGTTTGTGAGCTGGCATCTAGTTAATTGTGTTGTCTATGGCGCAATAATCGCTGTAAGATATATTGAAGAAGTTCTTCTAGAGGCAGTCATAACGTTTAGTCTATTTATTGGGAACAGTTTTATGCTAATGCATGATAACGCCAGATCAAACACAGCTAGAGTTGTCATCCTCTTCTTGGAGGAAGTCGTTATAAAAGTGATCGATTGGCCTGCACGTTCTCCGGACATGAATCTTACAGAACATCTATGGGGCATGCTTAAGAGGCGTGTTAGACCTCGTGATCAGCCTCCAACTACCGCCCGCGGAGGCAATACCAAGGACTAGGAGTGAAATAATGTATCACGTTTCATGATAATGGAGTGACACCACTGGGTGCGTTCTCCAATCTAGCATCCCTTCATTTTATTAGCTATCATTATGTTTACTTGTTACAATTGTAAATCTCAATGAAATTAAATAAAAAAATTTAAAGTTTTCGTCCTTTTTCATTTTTTACATCAATCAAAATCAAAAGTTAGTGTATAAAAATTAACAGTACAAGATATTATTTAGCTAGCGAATTGTATTAAAATTAGATTATTGCAATAAATGTTGTTTGTTAATGGAAAACTAAGTATCCCATTTTTTTTTTGTCGCTGAGTATATATAGGTGGTAGAACCATACATTGTACTGAGGTAGTACTTCAGAGAAAAGCTTAACATTGCTGCTTTCAGAACCACCCCAAACAAATTTTCTTGGAAATATGCTTTTGATAGTGATAAGACATTTGTGTGTGTGTGTCTGTGTGTGTGTACAAAGTATACGAAGTTTAAAGAAAAATCAATGGAACCTTTTTCGAGAAAATTTCAAAAACTGAGGAAAAATAATTCTGTATTGGCGCACTTCCTGTTGATGGTTTTTGACCTAAACTTTATTGTCACTAAAACTTTATTAACCTAAACCTAACCTTTATTGTGTGGTAGTGGGGCCTAAACCGAATATCAAGTTTGAGCTTTCTGTGATTTTTTGTTTTGTACAAACACACACACACACATAGGAAAACAATAGCAAAAAAACATTTATTTCTGATTCAGGAAACCTCAACACATCTATTTCTGGTGAAAACAAAATTTCTAAAATCTAGGAGTAGGAGAAAGTAAAAATTAATTCATTTTACAATAATTGAAATTATATCCAATACTTTAAATGGGGGATAGTTTATGAGATTGGCTATTTCAGTTAATTCTTTCATGCCATTAAAATGCGGATAAGAGAAATTCGGCTAAGTGAGTTTTAAAGAGAAAAAATATTGTTCATTTTTTTAGCTAAGTTTTTCCTGATGAGCCTACATTTTCCTAGTATTTTTTTTGTTTCTCTTTTGCAGTGATACCACCCTAAACTCGTAAAGCACAAATAAACCCTAACAATAGCCTTATTCCCTGGCCCCTTTCTCTTGCCTCTAATTACTCGCTACTCTTCTCTTCCGCTTCCTTTTCTGTAACCATTTCTTCCTTTTTATTGTCCTTCTTCTTTCCATTGAAGTGCCAACTTATATCACCACACGGAGCGGGAGAGTTGGGATTGTTCGTTAGCTGGTTCTGAATAGCTTCTAAAATTAAAACACTCACTTCCACACCATAGTCCACTAGCTTTTGTAGAGAGCGTTAAAAGAGGAAAGTCGAAATTTTTTTTTTTTTGTGTGTGTGAAGGTTATTGTAAGGCCAGCTGATTTTAAAACTGACAAAACTAGACAAAACTTGGTGAGAAAGCCTCATAAGTGATGACAATATAGCCCAGAAGAGAGGGACAATAACTTTCGACCAACCCCTTGAAACATTTGAAATTTAGCGTCCCAAATTCCGCCGAACTACTTAACTTAATGTCTTTTCCGGAAAAATATTTCAAAGAAAAGTGATTAGTATTAGTATTGCAAATTTAAAGGAAATCTTTATAGTCGTTTTCGAGAAAATTACAAATCCGATTTTCTTCAAATGTGGAATTTGGAAGAACACTTGAGTTTCCGGGTTGAGACCGGGTCAGTGGTTCGATAAATACCGACGTTTCGCCCATGTTGCAATGAGCCTGTTTAAGCTCATTACTCCTTGAAAGTCACTTCTTGGCTGTAGATATAGACTATCCACTTCTTGAGAGATCTTCGACATCTTTACAGATATTCCAGAAAAAATTCCAACCCATTTTCTCTGACACTGTTTACCGTATGCACAACTAGACTACAGCACTTGCAGAGTGAGGTATTGTGTGTGTAATTGGGTCATGCGGACGCACACTGACCAACCCAAGTATACCATCAACACACAGCATTGCTACACAATTACCAGAGGGACTACCTTATACAAACACCGTTAAAGTAGTATACTTACCACAATTGATCTTTGGTTGCAGTGGATTTAGTTATGCATCCCCACTCTCTCCATACATTTACGTACATCTAGCTTTTCTGTATAAACATAGATTATTTAGACAAAATACACATATCAATCACATTTATTTCAACAAATTTTATCGTTTTCTGGATGCAAAAAAAAGGAATTACACGATAGAGATCCAATTAGAAATGTCTAGAGAAGTTAATAAATGAAGATAATAAATTAGCATACGCAGAGATTGTTAAATTATTTATATTGTAAAACAAAAGAAGTATGACGTAATATGAATAGTGGTAATAATCATCATCACCATGAGGAAACTGTGTTTGTTTCCTCATGTTCATTTCAAGAAGATTATGAGGAGGGTGGGAGGTTTCTCGAAAAAGTCATTACATCAAATTTACATTCCACCATTGATATAAACTTGAAGACAAATAAACATTTAGTAAAAATTTGTCATTTATAATTCTAATAAAGAGCAGTAAGAGTAAGGTTGTGTGAGTTGTTGAGTTTTCACGTCAGATTTTTTGTTTTATAAAATTGCTTTACTAAACTTCTTTTTGAACATTTTCCGGAAAAAAATTATTTTCTGCATCAGCTGCGACAAAAGAGTTTTTCCTCTAACTAAACTTCATGTTTTTCTCTAAAATAACGTAAACTAACATCAGAGATTTTTTTGGTAATTAGCCTCGTCGATTTTGTGGTTACTGTGTTCGCTTATCATAAAATTCTTATTATCTAAACAATGTGTGTACAGACTTGACGACAAATTCACGCAATCCTGTCAAGATATCCTGATAATGAGCGAACGCTCAAATTATCTCACATGGTTTCCAAAAAATTATGGACAAAACAACGACTCGTCAAATTGTCAATTTACTGTAAAACATGGTTCGGTAGTTTAAAAAAAAACATTCTGTAAAAATGCGTAATATGAATTAAATTTCCATAGTAGAACTGAATGTCCACGATATAATACTGCTTTCGTTAAACATTCCATCAGGTGTCGCGTTTCCGTAACATACGGTTACATGTTACCGTATGCTATACACGTATAGCCGTGGCTATACATCAAAATATTGCTATCAAAGGAAGAACTATTGAATTGATATCAAATTTTTGAAATTCAGATTTTACCGAATTCTCGCTTGTGAAGTCTTCTGAGTCCGAAAAATGATGTACTGGGATCTCTCGCACGCCTCTCTCTCTCACTCTCTCTTTCTGTTTCACTTCATATATGTATATTTGTAAAGGATGTTCCATGACTCGAGATCCACAGCTTAACGACATATTATTGCATTCATTTTGAGTCAAAAATGTCTAATAAACAGATCCAAAAATGCTTCCAAACTGATGTACAACCATTGAAAGGTGGGCATTTGAAATTCATTTTTAAAAATTGTTTTTGAACAGACATTAATTTTAAAGGATCAAATTCCATTCACCTGTCATTGTTCAGTTGCTTTCGATTGTTTTCAGCTATTTTCAAGGGTCAGTTTTTGTTTTAAATGATTTACGTCAGTTTTGCTGTTTATTTACTAAGTTGTTAAATAAAATATCTTAAAAATGTATTTTTCCAATGAAGACCACATTACTCATACGGGTTTTGTAATGGAAATAAAAGAGGGGCAGTTTCCAAGAGCAATGTTCTTTTGAATTGTTTTCATTTATTAAATCCTGAAACTTGGCTAGGGTATATATTTGATGGAATATTTGTGGGGTATTCTAGATTGAAGGAGAAGTTTGGCAAAGCATTTAAACCGATTACAAAATAAAATGTTTTACTAAACGAATTTCAAGACTTTTTTTGATGGCAGAGATATCTAATATTTTGCAAAGATACTAAACTGCATTTTAAGATCCAACAAGGATTTTAATTTATTGCAGTTAGTTCCGCCGAAGGTGAAAGATGTTTCAGTATTATGAATTGTATTTAATATTAAAAGGAATTCTCAATAGAGAGAATCATTTAAAAAGTCATTTATTTAATGACAATCAATTTAATAGGAAAATCCGTAATAGAAGATTTTGACGTAGTTTCGTATGTTAAAGCTTGATTGAGAGAAGAAAATCATCTAGCAAGTGACAAACAAGTAATAGAAAAAATAATTGCATGTGTAATTATCATATTATGGTTTGGAAACTTTTAGGCTAGATTTACGTACAATATTATAATATTATAACTCTAATACGATATGTAAACAAAACAAAAATCTATGCCTAAACAGCCCATGAAGGCCCAAGTAAGCACGCCGTAGTTCCCTCGTCGTTTAGTTCTGAACTTCGCTAACTAGACTCGCTACTAACTGTAACTACCCACTTATTCTCATCATGCTGGGTCAACTCCAGTCACGAAAAACGAATCCTGAATTCTTGTCGCAACAAAGACGAGTATGCTTTTGAATTCAGGTTTCCATACCCGAAAAGTTGTAGCAAAGACCAGAACAGTGTTGTGTGTATGTGTGTGTAAAAGTAAGAGAGAGACACATGATTGTCGACAACCTTTGGAGCTGTTTTTCATAAAAGAAAACTCTGAAAATTCAAATACTTGCGCTGTTAAGTCGCTCTTCCTACGAACTTGTTTTCTTTAAACTTGGAATTCTATCAAACATTTAATGGACCTCATGCCTCCACAGGTGATTAAACCCTACCATAGTATTTTAGATGAAAGTTTAACGATCCAGCTTTCCCAAGAATCCTCGTCAAACAGTAATTTTTTTTTTTTTGAAATAAAAATAAATGGTAAGTGAATTTTTGGTTAAGATGCCCGCTTTGCAACGATGGCACACTGAACGGTAAGCACCTTGCTGGGTGTCAAGTTCTTTACCAGCAGCGTGAAAATGCTGCCGAACAAGATCGCTATGGTTCTCTTATGTTGGATTGCCCAAGACAGATTGGCTAAATTGCCAACTTTTGGCGTTGGATTGAAAAAAAAAAAATCCGGTTAACGGAATTTGATCGGAAAAACGTTTTGGCCGGAACATGGTAAAGTAGTAACTAAACGAAATATCAAAACTTATTATCAAAAACTTGAACAATCTTTGAACTTTCTCTTATTTAGTAGTAAGAGAAAGTAATGAAGGACAAAAGCATTTTCCAAAAGACAAAAAATACTTTTTCTTTCCAATCTATTTCCTGTAAAAAGTTACAGTGTGTCACTTGTAAGCCGGCCATTTATTTCAGGAAACGTACACCTCCTTCTACAACGGGTAAGTACACTCACTTCTCCCTTCAAAAAAAAAAAAAAAACCTAAATAAAATACTAGATTGATTTGTGTTACATTCTTTTTTTTTTGTTATCCAGGGCGTGGAAGGAGAAATCTACACAGCAGGCCCACAATCTGGAAAGTAAGGCCGAGGAAGAACCGGCTTAAATACTTATTAAGAAGGCTTCGAGAGTCAAGTTGGAAGGAATTATTGCCAGGAATTAATCCTATCGGCTGTTAATTTTTATTAATATAACTTTATTTTATAATGTGATTTATTTGAAAATCAGCATCTCTGTGATGGGCATTTAGGCTACCGCATTATTTTAATACTTACGCTCTTTACTATTGCAATTTTTAATCTGATTTAATTACTTCTAGGCATAAAAAAAAAATGCAAGGACCTCAATGAATCCGGAAAGTGCGACTCAATTCATTTCTTTATTATTATATTTTTCAGTTTTTCGTGATTTTCTTGAAAATGTCTCCAATAATTTTCTTTAAACCATGCAAACTACACAAATATAGGACTAAGAAAAAGTAAAGAGATTTTAGAGAATGATCTGTATCTGTATTTGTAAATTTTGTGAACAATACATCTGTAATTGTGAACGTGTGTGAACAATATATCTCAAGACCTAAAAAACAAGTTAGCTTATACTTGGACCGCAAGGCGGATAGGTCAGAGTGCCTTGTGCGTCTCTTATCGCTTTAACTCCCAAGTCTACCCTACTTCCACGTTGTATGGTCCGGGCACCTCTCTTGGGAGGTAGCGAACGGGAAATGACGGACCGGAGTAATCCCCCTCCGGTCTTCCACTCTCCCCTTCCTTTCCTTGGTATCCTGTCATATCCTTTTATAGGTATCCCCACCCAAGCCGAGAAGTGATGCTCGACGAGGCTGGATGCGTACAGGGTGTTTAAACATATGTGCGGTAGCGGTCACCTTGGGGAACCGGGCGACACCCCATTATAATGTAGCCTTCCTGTGGTAAGAGGTTCTGCTACAGGCGACCGTTTAATTCCTCAGCACTCGTGGGACCAACATGAGCGAACAACTTAAAAATAAAAATTTAGAAAAAAGGGGCGAGGTTAAAGGTTCGCTCAGTTCTCTGTCATCGGCAGGTGGTGATTTCCTAGGGTCTAGGGAAGGAACACCAGCCATGAACGAAACTACGGGGGGGCAATCAGTCCACTCCGGTTGAAGGGAATGTGGGAGGGCGGTGGCTGGAGGGTCTGGTTGTCCAGGCTCTTCTCTGGCGGACCCCTTCGGGGAAGTATCCTCAAGAATTGGGGACATTAAAATCACTCCCAAAAGACCCAGTGGAGCCCAGCGGAGGCAAGAGGCGAGGCGCAGGGCGGCTGCTGGAGGGAGGGAGTGGATCCCTAATTATATTTGGAAGAGGATGCAGCGGGGGAGGTGCTCTTCCAAGCAATCGGTGAGAAGTGGCGTGGCTGGGACTTCGTCCGCCCGGGGTAGTGCCGGCGGAGCTGCGGGGAGGGTGGTACAGGTGGCCCCCCGCATCTCTGCGAACTCCCAAGCGGGTAGGTCGGAGGTGAGCATGCCAAGCACCGATCCGGGCAAGAATGAAAGGGAGAGCAAGAGGGCAAGAGGTCCCGACGAGGTACCACCGTGTTCCTTCAGGGATGCCCGTACGGCGCACCGTATGGCGATCGCTCTCGAGGCGTATCCTAGCGACCGGCTGACTGAAAGTCGAGATCGTCGCCAGCATAGTTCAACCTCTGGTGAGAGCAAGCCCCAGTTCAGGGGGTGTTACTGGTCCAGGGGCGTACTTGTTGTTGCTTGTAACAATGAGGCTACGCGTCTCTGGCTGGAGCAGGTGGCCCCTCTCTCCAGGTTGCAGGGGGTAGGCTGAGGGTTGGGCTCGCCAGAGATATACTTAGGCCGGCCAAGGTACCCGTATGAGTATCTGGCTCCTTAAGGGCGGCGTCTCCAGCGGTCGTCTTGGACAAGCTCCGCATTCAAAATGAGGACTTGGAGACGGCGGACTGGAGACTCATCAGCAGAAGAGTGGAGACGCAGGGGCAAACCCTAGTCTTCGACGTGGCTGACCGAACCCTGGAGAGACTGAGGAGATCCGGGCTCGAGGTTTTCCTCGGGATGGATCTCGTCAGGTTCCGGATGTTATCTAGGCCCAGGGAAGATGGACAGGAAGGCGAGGGACCCCACTCTCCGATGGAGGTTACTCCAAGTAAACCTCCATCACAGTAGGGGAGCATCGTCGGCCCTGCCCAAATATCTCATCAGAGAGAACATCTCCATCGCCCTCATTCAAGAGCCCTGGCTGGTCCGGGGGAGAGTTGCGGGGCTTGGAGAAGCAACAGGTAAGATAATTTATGATCGTAGCCTGGCGAATCCCAGGAGTTGTATGTATATTAGGGAAGAAATAACCTCGTTGCTGCTGATGGAATTTTGTTCCAGGGACCAGACTGCAATGAGGGTTAAACTCCGGACGGAGGAGGGGACCAGGGAGTTAGTGCTGGCCTCCACGTACCTTCCGTTCGACTCACCAGCGCCACCACCGTCAGAAGAGTTGAGAAAGCTGGTCACCTGGTGCAGGGTACATGGCCTGCAGCTTATAATTGGCTGCGATGCGAACTCACACAATACTGTGTGGGGAAGCTCCGACACCAATAACAGAGGTAAGTCACTCCTTGATTTTATTTTGTCTAGTAAACTAAGCATCATAAATGAAGGAGAAGAGGCAACTTTCTGCAACATTAATCGCAGAGAGGTGATCGATCTCACCTTAGGGACTAACTTTATTTCGACCATGGTAAGAGACTGGCATGTGTCCCAGGAACCCTCACTGTCGGACCACATGTACATTAGGTTTGATATCCTGGCCAACTGCAGGGAAACTCGGGCCTTCAGGAATCCCAGGCGAACAGACTGGGACTCATATATGCGGGATCTCAGCTATAACATCGGTTCAGTCAAACGCTCTTTTAAGACCCTGAATGACATCGAGGACGCTGCGGATCAACTGCAGCGCGTTATCTTGGATGCTTTCAGGGACAACTGCGCGGAAGTGGTGCGAACATCCACCAGAGGCGCGAGAGCGAGAAGGCTGTTCAAAGCGGCGAAGAGAACTGGAACATGGAAGGAGTACCGTGAGGTCCTAACCTCTTATAATTTAGCTGTTAGGAAAGCTAAAAGGAATTCGTGGAGAAGGCTGTGCGATGAGGTAGAAACGACTTCCGAAGGGGCCAGGCTTCA